>VXAU01001554.1:819333-906488 GCA_013399695.1 Formicarius rufipectus | reverse complement strand
CAAACAAACAAACAAAAAAACCAAAAACAAACAAAACAAACAAAAACCAACCAACCGAACAAAAACACCCAAAGTTTGGATTTCTGCCTAATTCTCGATACATTTGTGGAGCACCTCCAAATTTCGGAGAATATTGGTCTAGGTGTACCACTGTAGAGTGTTTTCGCCACGACTTAGTGCATTTCACTTTTTCAAACGGCTTTTGTTCAAGTTGAAGGAAACCCACTGCATCAGTTATTTGAGTTCCAATGCCAGCAAATGGGGTTACAGCCTTCAGTTTCACAGCGGGGAAAAATGACAGTGTTTGTTATTTACTTTCCAGCTGCTATTTAGAATACGACTTGAAAGCTTGCTGTGTTAGAGGAGTATAGGAAATTCCACCTACAATGAGATTAAAATAGAGGCAAGTGTGTTGGAAATATATTTTTTATTATTTGAGGAAATGTAGCTATTAAATTGGGGTTTTTTTTCCCCTTTATATATTTGTTTTTCTCTTGTCTTTCATATTTAAACAAGAGTGTGTTACAAAACAAATGCTGTCTTCTCGTATGTTTTCGTAGGAAGCACAGTAGCAATACGTCAAGGAAGGCAAGGGCTCATGATAAGGAAGAAATCTGTAGGGAAAAAAACAAGCATCCTGTCTTAATTTTAAATTGGAATCTAATCAACAAGCTGGTCAGTCACTGAGTGCAGTGACTGAGACTGTATGTTGCTGCGTAATTACTCATGGCTGAAGAAGTGCGGAGTACCCCTGCTCTGTGCGTGCTCGGACCGTGCGGTGCTAGTTTCATTCCCCCCACCCCATCAGTCACACGGAAACTGTCCTTAGCATGAGAAACCGAGGTGAAATAACACGGTGAAGTTCCTAAGCGCTAGGCGAAGTGTGTTGTGCCATGACGTTGCATGGATCCTTTCTATTTAGTTGGCGAACAATAAACGTTTATTATCACCGCGGCAGATCATCAGACAAAGCTTCCCCCTCCCGCCTCCCCCAGGCACGAGCGCTGCTGATAAGGGAACTGCTCCGGGTGACAGGCAGAGCCGCAGGAGCCATTCGGAAGTAACTTCTTTTATTATCGTTATTTTTGCCTCCGTTTCGCCTTTTGCAAACCTTGGCCGGGCGGCGGCAGGTGTCAGGGCGGAGGTGCGCTTTGCCACCGCCCCCGCCCGCCGCTGCGGAGCCGCCTGCCCGGCTCGGCGCCTCGCAGCCGCCGGGCTCCGCCGTCCGGGCACACGCGGGGAGCGGAGCGCGCTGAATTTGTACTTTGAAGCTTTTTTCGCAGTAGATTTTCATGGCGCTAGGGAGGCCTGACAGAGGAGTGCCTCTGCTGAGCTCGGAGCCTTTGCTATTTCTTTCTTTGATTTCCACCCCCCACCCCTCTCCATCGCTTTTCTTTCCGCCCTCCCTCCTCTTGGTAGCATATCGAGTCAGTGTGAGTCAGGACTTGTAAAATGCATTTCCAAAGCCCAGATGAAAAGTCTCTCAGGCGTGTCTGCTGCTTTATCGGAGCTCTCCCAAGCCCACCTATGCAAACAGATTTGTAATATTTGTGTGCTTAACCGTGCATCTCTTTTACAGGAATCTGTTGCTGCGTATGACATCTCTTGCAAGCTCACAGAGAGAACTGATGGAGCATACAGCTTGGGACTAGGATAGCAGAGAAGCACAGGGGAAGAAACCAGGCAGTCACCAGGTAAAGTCAGCCTTGCTTTGATTTATTTCCTTTTACCTCGCCTGCAAGCTCTTGCTCGCTCCAGTAAAGCAGCAGGACAGCAGAGAGACTATACGCGTGTGTATTAAACGCCTGCTCCTCTCATTTGCCTCCGCAGGATGGGAAGGTTCAGCGTGCATTGGATATGGGACAAGATCGCTCGGCAACCCTTGTGGATTCTTCTTCTTCTAGAGGCGAATTATAGTTATGGATTTATTGTCCCGGTGCAGCACTTCCACCGCCAGCAGCAGCAACAGCAGCAGCATTCTGACTCTCTTCGGTGACGGGTATTCTTGGGTGGATAATACGGATTACGTTGTTATTGCTTAAGAATACGCGTAGTCGAGGAGAGTACCGGCGGCGGGCAGGCAGGCAGGCAGCGCGACCGCCCCCAGCCCACCAGCTGGCTCCTCACCTCCTCTAGTTGCCAAGGTAGCACCTTTTCCATCTTTTCCTACGCTTTGCAATGTTTCACTCTATGTCTCTGCCCGGGCGGGGAGAGTTCGGACGCCCTGTCTCTTGCAGAAGGGGTTGCCCGGTGTGTGTGTGTGTGCGCGCGTGGGAGCAAGCCCAGGACTGGGGAGGGCCGGGGAAAGGCTGACCAAGCTCTGCGGGCAGGGGCTGACCGGGGGAGCCACGGCCGCTGGGGCGAGCACCTCCGCGGGCAGCGTTCGGCAGGCTGCGCCGGGTCGGGGGGAAGGCGCTCGCCCCGTCCAGGCAGTCCCGGAGACCCGGTACTCGGCCGGCAGCCCCAAGCCCGCGGCCCCTCGCCCCTCTCCGGCGTGGGATGCGGATGAGGGAATAGAGGCAGCATCACTTGCCGGAGATCCCTACCCCTGGGACACGGAGCGGCCGCAGGGCCAGGGCGGCCCCGGCTCCGCCCGCCCGAGCCGGCAGAGCCGGGGCTGCCGCCCCCTCTGCGGCCCCCAAGCCGCAGCAGCCGAGTCGTGAGGGGCTGGGAGGGGCCGAGCACCCGTGCTAATCGGGCGAGGGGCACCCAGCACGGCCGCGCAGCGCCCGACTCACGGAGAAGTCCCTCTTCCCCGGCTGCTGAGGGGTTCGGCCACCCGGCGGGGTCGCCAGTGGCGAACAGGTTGTGGACGGTTGGTTTCAAGGAGAGTAATGCCCCTTCTACCCTCTTATTGACACCCTGCAATACCAACCTGGAGAGGGCAGGATTAAGAATCCACTTCACACCAGCCCCAGCCCAGTGCAGAGCTTGTCAGCTTCTGAGGCCCCAGGTTGAGGCACATTTTCAGGGCAAGAGCTGAGGAGTTGTTTTGCCCGCTGCAGCTCAGGTGGTGACTTATTTGCCCACCTCCCAAGAGCTCAGGACTCCTCAAATGCTATTTGCAGCTGGACAGCTGGGAGACACAACCAGGGGAGTGTTGATTCCCATTACTGGCCATGACATGCCCCATCACTTTAACACAGAAGAGGTGCATCTGATCCTCTCGCCAATCTCAGCACCAGGGCACATCAAAAGACTGATCTGTCTTTAGACACTGTGCTTAAGAAGATCCAGGCATAGCATTCATAGTTCCAGTCTTTTTCCTCTGGTCCTTTGCCCACAAGACTGGTAGAGAAAAGGAGCAGGATGTGATCATCCCTGTGTTTTCCCATTTGAGACATCTCCACATCCCTAGATGATCCCAGCTCTTGTCGCCACGTAGTCACAATTGTGAAACGAGATTTCAGCCTTAAGTGAATTAAATCAGAAGCCATTTTAAAGCAAGACTGGGATTACTGTGATGAGACAGCCTTTTTGAATGGATCCTTCCTGAAGCTTAGCTATGACGAGGCTAGGAATAATTTTTAATGTGGATGAGCCAGACATGGAGTGATTGCTGAGAGCATGAGGTGGGATGATGGAGAATGTCTCTCTATCTCTTGCTTAGAGATTGAAAGGCTGTCTATGCTTAGCTTAATTATTTCCAACAACTGCCAAAGGAATCTTACTCTGTTGCCTTCAGTAGCAAGTGGAGCACTCATTGCTACACAGACGTGTGGATCTGTTATTCTTTAGACACATCTTTGATGCTAGCACTCTGATCTTTGTGTTTCTCTAATACCACTTGAAAGCAGATTTTTTTTTTTCTTCTGGTTTAATATGTTCAACAGCCTCAGAAATAATGTTAAATTATGCTTTAAAAAGACATGATCAGCTGCTAAATCATAGTCAGTTCAGCACCATAACACCAGCCACATTCACAAGCGCTGCAGGAACAGCAATGGAAATACTATTTTAAACACTGATGTTTGTATTGAAAACCTTCCTCTGATCTGAGCTTTTAGTTGACATTTTCCCTTGAGTCACGACTTAGAGTATTTTAGGAGTTCCCATTTCATCACATAAAGGATGTGGATTTGTTTGCTCTTTGCTTGGTTGAGTACCTTGTGCAGTATGGATTGGACTGGTACCCATAAATACAAGCTCAGTGAATGGTTCTTTTACTTGCTTTCTTCTAGTTGCTTTCTGTTTAGCATGATGAGATGGTTTTGCTGAATAATGCCTTAATGACAGGGCTGATGCATTTTTAATGCATGTACTCTTTGTCATTGTCAAAATTAACATTTTGATGATTGTAGACTTCACTAAAATCTTTTGGGAATTGCTATGCTATGCGGGTTAAAAGAGTGAAAGTGTTAAGATCAGATCAGCGAAATAGTGGATATACTCACCAAAATTATTCGAAAACATTGTATAAAGGCGCAATAGAATAAGGGCTCTTGGAATGATGTTTCCTAATAGCATGATCTTGGAGTTCATGGGGTCTGTCACATATGTACATTTCTGAACAACAGACCTCTAAGAAGTGACTCTTCATATTGCAGGTCTGACCGCAGGCATGCACATAGCTTCCACCAGACTTGTTCAGAGGAGCAAGATTGCTCATGTTAAATCCAAAATATTTGGGGCCAAATCTCCTACTGTTCAATGCAATAGCAAAGCCCCAATTGATTTCACTGTGGGAAAGATTAGACCTCTAGTGAAAGGGATTTTTTACAATACTACACTTCCTATTTTTTTGCTTTAGAAATTGCGAATCCTGTGTGCTAAAAAATGACTCTAAAAGCCCCCTGCCTCTAATAGTCTAATGATACTTTAATAACAGCAAAAATTACACTAAAAGTTTATAGTGGAACATAACAAGAAATTACTTTATAAATAAGAGGTTTTAATTGTACCAGTATGAGCATTTTCTAGGACACTTCAGAATGAGGTTTGTGGCAGCACCAACAGTGCGTTAACAGCTATTTTGGTGACTGCATATTTAATTAATTCAGAATACTGAATTTCTGTTCTAAAATGGTTTTGTAATCTGCATCCCAGTAGAAAATGAAATCAAGAACTAGCCCAAAAATAATTACTTGAACTTGGCCTTGTCTTTAAAGGCCACAATCCTATGAAGATTTATATCTCTGGATAGTTTTATCCACTGGAGTAGTCTCAAAGGCTGCTGCCAGAATTTATCATGCCAGAGCCCACAAAGAAGCTTAGCTGACTGATGGCAGAGCAGGCTCTTGTGTAGCAGCCATCCTGGTGCAGAGCAGGGTGCTGCAGGGCCCCTCTGCATCCACCTGTGATGCTGGCTGTTCCCCACCACGCTCCATGACCATTTGGGCCTTCCCAGAGCAGGGAAGTGTCAAAAGGGCTGCACTCCCAAGCACCATGGGCACATCATGCCCCACAGTGGAAGTGGGAGAAGGAAGAGTAGCTACTGTCCTTCACAGGCAGGGTCACAGCCCTACCTAGGTCTGCCTGTAATGTGAAGCATTGCTCTCCTTAGCAGTACTCTAAACTAATTAATGGGGACCATCATTTGATTTCTGATACCCTTTCCACAAATACTTAAGCCTACATCCTCGTATATATGTCTGAATGGAATTAATACACACACACCTCTCTGAAGGGAAGCTACAGCATAGTAGAAAAGCCCCATTCTCCCAGACCTGACAGAGGCACAACACCCACTCACCTCAGCAGGGATCATGCTGTTGCAGTGTGTATTTGTGACCAGTGTTATAATTCCTCTCACTGCTGCAAATTTGCCTAAAATAAATGGCCACTCTGTTGCATGTAGATATGTACAGCTATGCAGATGCCTTTCCTTGGGATCAATTCTGCTTGCTTTCTGCATTTAAGACTACTTCTCATTTTGAGGGGAGTGTAAGTTTTCTTCACAGAATAAGTTACTATCTTTCATGTCAGTTTATATGGCTTCTAGTGTTCGTAGGGTTTTCTTGAGGAAACTGTAAACAATAATACCTGTGCATCCACACATACTTTGCAGCTGTAAGATTAAGCTAACTGGCCCTTTTCTTTGCCTTTTTACATCACTCAAGTAGTAATGTACACAACTGGATTTTTATGCATTTTTAAAAATAAATAATGTCTTTATATACACAAAAAGCTTTTTATTCTCTTCCTTTTAATAGATTACTATTTTTCTGAAAAGCACCCCCCACCCCACCACCCCTTAGCTGTTATGACATCTCACCATTTAGTGTTGTGAAGGTAAATCATAATATTCATTATTAAGAGCTGTACATTTTTATCAGATTCATCATATTGCTTCTGAAAGCTTTAATGTTAGAAACATTTCCTGGGCTAACGCCCATGATGATTGCATGCTTTTTATTGCTATCATTTAGTAACCAAAGTGCTCAAAAATCAAAGGACCTGATTATCACATACCTGCAATGCATATAGCTATTCATAAATGTCGACTCAATAATAACAATGACTCAAAAGAAATTTAAATGGCAGGCCAAAAATAAGTGGTCTAAAAGTGAAAAACCAATCCAGAATTCATAGAGATGATGGAAAGAGTCTGACACCAGAAGAGTCCAGGAGGTGATGGGAGAAGGTAGATGTGATGCAGCTTTGCAGAGCTGTAGGGCAGAGGAAGGTGAGGCACCAGGGACTGTAGGTGAGGAGGTATCGCAGTGTGGTACTGGGAGCATGCACCAGAATTGTTGAAACCAGGGCTGGAACAGCACACGTGTTTGGTAGTCTGCTTTCTGGAAAAAAACAGTATCTAGTTAAAAGCATCCAACAGAAAATTAGATGAAATGTTCCAGAGACTAGAGCGCGCTGATTGATGGGAAAAAATAAGAGCCCTGAATATATAACTGAAAGGCAGTTATATATGTGTGTGTGTGCTTCTGAAATCATTCTACTACAGAAACCAGTGGGAATCTTCCATTATTATCAGGGTGGGTCAGAATTTTTCGTTTGTAGGAAAGCAATGTAGCCTGGTGTGTGCAAACAGACCTTAAGCTATGTACGGAGAAAATGCAGCATGGCTATCAAGAAACACTCCCTTTCAGTGAACCAAATAACCCTCTAGCTAGAGGGGATGATACAAAGCAATGGCGAAATCTCCGGGCAGGAAAGTCCTTGCCTGGGAGATATAAAATTAACTTGTCCAAAACACAGCAGGCAGTAGTCACCCTGTGAGGGCTGGAGAGCCACCTGGGGAGGCCTTATTGCATCTGACTGCTGTGACACACCTCCATGGAGCTGAAATGGCTCTGATAATTCCCCAACACTTTATACCGCTAGAAAGAAAGAGTAGGCCCAGAAGAGGTAACTTAAACTTTCCAAGCTATTTTTGAGTGTTTCAGATTAAGAAAATGTTTTATCTGCTTCAGGGTCAGTTGTCACCACTGTATTGTTCTGTATCAGCTCACCTGAGTTACATGCAGTGTACACCCCTTTCATGTTATTTTGTTAGGCATGAAATGTTGAAAAAATATAGCTGACTTTTCTTTAATATTAACAACTGCTGATTCATAACCTTGTTTGGAATATTAGCAGTTTTCTTACTAAGGACAATATCACAAAGTTTATTAATGGTCACAGGTCAGGCCTATCTTTTAAATCATTGGCAATCAAAGATAAAGTGATCAGCACATGGAACTGGTCCTCTCTAATTGGAGAAAGAGGAACATTCTGAACCAGAACAGTACAGCATGCAATTGTGCAGCCTGTTACCAAAAAAAGAACCTTCTCACTGCATCTTACTGAGGCATTTACATAGATAATGTAGATTTCATAACTACTTTTAGAATATTTGATAGTAATAGCTTTGTAAGTATTTACATTCTCCTAACTGATAGAAAATGTAAATAAAAAGGAATCACTATTTACTACATTATAAAGGACTTATTTTATTTATTTAAGTTAGGTGGGAAATAGTAAGAGCAGCTTCACACCATCTGGAAACTCATTCATTAACAATCATTCTTGAGGAGATAACATACCTGGTTACTCCAAGAAAATGCATTTTCTATTACCTCTTCATTAAGTTGTGATAAAACATTCTTCTGAACTCCAAAGCTATACAGTTAAAAAACTTGCTATTTCACTAGAGCAACAGTTATTGCTCAGGTTGTTATGACCACTATGGGAAAAAATGTTTCTTGTTCCTCTGCTTTCCTCCACTACCTGGCTATCCCCCTTTCTGTTTATGATATATGCAAAAGACTTGAGATGATGAAAGGGATTTTCTTTCTTAACATGTTTTATTTTAGAAATATCATGATCATTTAGTTTCCTAATAACTGAACTATAGAGGAGAGCAGTGGAAACTTTAAGAGCAGTTTAAGAGGTGGTGAGTTTTCCATTTAAAAGAAAGATACATTTTTTTTCTGCCTGTTTACCAGCGTACAAGTTATGCAGAGGAACAATAATACAATTCCTTTCAAGGTTTCAGTACAATCCTTTTCTTTTTGACTACTCACTGTCATTTGTTGTGTTATGACATCATGTGGCTGTCACATCATGTGTCTGTTGCGATAACATAAATCCATTTGCCTTCAGCTGTTCATAGAGCTTCTTGGTGAAAACTAGATCTGCAAGTCCTGGTCTGGGAAGCAAGAGAAAAAGCCGCTCCCTTTTGCTTTCCTTGTTCAGGTGCTTCTGTGTGCATAAATTCTTACCAGTGAAAGGAGACAGGACCAGGGCAGACCCTCAGTTAGAGATTAACATAGACGTGTTCAATTTTCCTTTGCTGGAGCTGCAGTAATGCCTGGAGCTCCAGCCTCCTTGGTAAAGAGGGAGGGAAAACTCCAGCAAGGGAAAGGATACTGAATGGGCTTGATGCAACATCCAAGAAAAACAAACCAAATAAATAACTGCCCCCACAAAATACTGGAGTTTTTAGGTTTCAATTTTTATCAAATACCACCCTATTTAAAGTATTTCACGTTTTCTGGATGCAAAACTTATATCTGTGCTCTGTAGAGAGGCTCAGAACAATAGCTCTGCTTTCTCTAATAAAATCTCTCTTCTGAGATTAACTCTGGCGCTAGCAGTGAGGTCAGCGTTTCATTTCATATAAGTCAGCTCATGCTGACAAGGGTTTGGCCTTCTTAGTGATGGGCCGTTTGCTGCTCAGAAATGTGAGGAATGGCGTTCTGAAATATCGATAGCTTGCCTTCACTAGAGTTCATGATCAAATTTAGCTGGCAAGTATCAATGTGCTACAGCCAGACTGCAAGGCTGAGAGGCTCAGGCCTTTGGCCAGCCGCTAAGGTCTGCTTTTTAATTTAGAGGCTAACTCTTCCATTAGTGTAAATCAGCGGTTTATAACGATGTCAACTGAGATTTTTGCCAGACTAGCCTAGACTACAGCTGGGTTTTGGGATTTGAAAAAGAATAGAAAAATTAAGCTGTGACCATTAGAATTCTATTTTCATTTGGTTTTTAGTGTGCATATATGTAAATATGCCTATACACACATGCACACACATGAAGAGCTGTATTTTTTTCCCGTGGACATTTCCTGTGACTATGTGCTACTATTTAACATGGACCTAAGAACACAAAATCTTCCTTCTGGTGTGATTTGATTGACATGTGCAGAGATCTCACATAAAGGCTCTGGGATCCCGCTTTTCATCCATAAAAGGAAAGCAGGCAAGCTTCATCCCCAGCTAAACCCTTTGCACAATATACATCAATAATGAGGCAGCAACTATTTATACATTGCTCACTGGAAATGACTGAATTCAGACAGAAGTTGGTGAGGCAGCCTGGGCTCCACCAGCCTCCATGAAGTCTATTGTTAGTACCCAGGATGACTCCTCAGGCAAACGGGGAAGAGAGGCAGGATTTGGAGCCTACCATGCGCAGGAGGAATATCAGCTTCGGCACTTGGCAGGTGGTGTCTCCTCTCAGAGAATGCCTTTGCTGGCTCTGCCAGAACCTGGCAGTCGTGGAGGAGGAATGCAGGAGAAATGGTCACAAGAGTGCAGTCCCGTTGCTGCTGCTTGGGAAGCAGAATGCTGACTTGGGTTTACCTACAGAGTGTGAGCTCCCTTTCTTCATGAGAAAGGGATATGTCCAAGGTGGAATGGGAGGAAGGCTGTACTATCTTGATGCACACTGATGCCTTCTTGCTATATTGTTGCAGAAGGTTTTCAACAGTATTTCTTTACCTAGAAAAAGAAAGGTGCAGTAAAAAAGCCCTGTCCAGCGTTACAGCATTGCTTAGATAGGCCTGTGTGGCTGAGGTAGAGGTGCAGCACCAATACATGCCTGTGACAATGAAAACTTGCTTGTCTTGCTTATCATAAACAAAGTACTCAAAATGCCTTAGCAAAGCATTATCCAGATAGTCCTTTTACTCCGTGTCCTTTTTCACTCCTTTTCTCTGTGGCTCTTGTGTATTTTGCCCATATGCTCTAAAGCTATTTCATTTTCCGTTTTATGTGAGTTTTATGTAAATTAGAAGAATCAAGCTCCTCTCCTTGCTAAATTATAAATTGAGTGGAAATTGGCTGACTCTTTTTAGACTATGTCTGTAAGTTACACAAGATGTAAGTAATCAAGCTGAGCAGACTGGGTTGGGGAGGGAAAACACGTCAATAGTGTGGGCCACGTGAGCTATGTCCACATGTCCCCTTATAGCGCCGCTTGCTTTTGCAACCTGAAATATCAATTTGCTCTAAAGTGCCAATCTAACTCCTTTCAGACCATTCTCTAAGATGCAGGTCTGTTGTCTCCTTTGGTAGTTCGCTTGGCATACTCAGTATGCTTTATATAAATAAATTGCTCTTAAATGCTTATTTCCACTCTCTTGCTTTAGGACCAGACCAAATTCAGACTGCCGTCTCCAGGAGCACTGATTCATTTTCCTTCCCTTTTTCCCCTTGTAAGTTTAAAATGCCTGTTGATTGTAGTTTCCATCTCCCTGGTTTACTCCCTGCTTTTCATAGACTTGAGTTTTGCCCCAGGTAACCTTTTCCTTAGCAGCCCACTGCAACCTCACACAGTAGGACTGTGGTGCAAGAGCAGGAGCATGACAGCAGCTGGCACCTGAGAAACACTACCAGGAGAGCAGGTAGCCAACTACCAGGAGTTGGCTGGTGTGGGGATTCACTGAGATGGTGGAGAATCTGCTGCAGGGCAGAAAAGACAGTCTCACTGTGGCCTGTTACTGCACTAGTTAGACCTAGTTTTAAGAAAAAGGGGCCTAAAATCAGATCACTAGGTCTATCCTTACACAGCCAAGTCATCATCATGGCCAGGCTTTGCGAACAAAGGTTTGGGAAGAGGTCTACCCACACTTGCTGCAAGCGCACTGATAAGGTTGATGTGAGATAGGCAAGTCCGGTTGCAAAAGGCACAGCAGAAAGTCTTCATAGGCAGCATTGATGAGGCACAGTTCTTCCTGCATGGTCTTTTCTCCTCAAGGCTGATTCTGTGTGTATTCTCAAAGGAAGCAGCAGCATTATGGATGGTGTGTCTCCACATGTCCCAGCTGGAGACCAGAGTGGACCACTGATGGTAGTCAATATGGCCAAGGCTGAGATGTTGTTTCAGGGAGGACCAGTATTAGTGTAAGTAAATACGAGCATGATGCTGCTCTAGTCTGAATGCAGAGTTCCTCTTAAAACTGTCAATTATCAGACAGCTGTGACAAACCAAACTGCCTGTAAGAGACAGGACTGATTGCAGCCTCAGCACAGCACAGGCTTTGGCTGCACTGGCATTTTGCATGCTGCCAGAATATCCAGCAGCACTGACTGAGAGCAGTCTTGTGCTGCTGCCAGCAACCCATCCACCCCAAGCCACGTTGAGGGCAGAGCTCAGGCTAGCTGTGATCTCTGTCTTTTAGTTCCAAACCAGCCAGGGAACAGAATAAAACATTCTCAGAGAGGCAGTGTAGTGCAGTTCTCATCAATTCCTGACCAACTTTTTAAGCCTGGCATCCTGGGGATCAAACGTTTTTGCCATGGAAAATTCAGGTTAGAAATATATTGCTGTAGGGATGGGGGGAACTGTGGGCATTGGGTGGGCTCTGCAGTCACAGCCCTGGGCACAGACCTTTAGTGGGTAGCCTCTTCCTGTGTACTGCACAGCCCTGTGTACCTGCTGGGTCCTGGGGTGTCCATGCAAGCCCACAAGCCCTCACAGCCCAGCCTGGCTACTGAGAGATGCTGCTCTTAGAGCACAGCATGCTCTGCTGACTCTGGTGGTTCTGAAGCATGTGCTGTGTTAAAGGGGATCCCAACCAACTAATCAGGTGGTCTTTAGGAGCCTGGGGCTAGAACTTGCAGGGCACAAACAGGATCCTCTCTGCTCAGGCTCTGCCCTGCAGTTATTTGAATTTGGGCTCTCTTTCACTGAGTTCATAAAATACATGTTTTTTCTTTTAATTCATGAAATACTTTGATTCAGTGATACACCATCAGAATGTGGTTTATTCTGTCCAGTCAAATTTTTACTGAGGATGGTAAAAAATATCTAACTGGTCTTTTTAGAGTTGCTTATTTTACTTCAAAGGGAAGGCATAACCTTTCATTTTTCTAGCGTGATTTTTATTAAATATCTGCCTATTTTATTTGTCAAGCCACATAGAAGTTTACTATTACTTGTGTTACCAAATAAAAGATGTATAGGTTGGTAAGTAATCTCTAAGTCAAGCTTCTATTCCTTGAAATTCATAGATAGATGATTTTAAACCATGAAATTGCTAATTAAAGCTGCTTCTCAATACACAAAAATTAAGTTAACAGTAACTAATGTAGTCAGCCTGGAACCTTAGGAAACTACTGCCAGCAAGCGTCTTTTGGTGCACTCAAGAGGATGCAGTTTGATTGTTGGCACCAACTGACAGGTTGGGAATTGTAAACATGGTAATTAGCAGTAAGTTTCTGGATCTCAACTTGCCAGACTGCCAGTCTGATTCTTGGAGTAGTTGTCGCATGGGAGGAGGGAAAAACAAAGTAAGGGAATTAGAGCAACCTTGCATTGCTCTGCCAACATATGCCACTGGACCACTGTTTTTCTTGGCAAAGATCTCGGACAAGAAGTTTTAAAGCAGCACTGCAGCCCTACTGTAAACTGTGAACCTTACTACAAGCACCAACCAAACAACTGTCTCTGGCTCTTCTACTCATAGTTTGAGTGTTGTTCCATGGTAAAGAATTACAGAGTCTGATACTCTTCTGCTCCACCTCTGTGGTGGGGCACAGTGTTGATAAGGTTATCAGCAATAATGGGATTAAAAGAGTTAAAATCCAGCTTTTGCAGTAATCCCGGAGTATTCTATTGTTGAGCTATCAAAGATTAAGGTTATAGTGACCTTATTAATCCTTGGTGTAGTATAAATAAAAAGGAAATGTCAGCCTTAATTCCACCATGAAATGAAATCTTCACTTCTCTAAACGATGATTCAAACATAGCTTACTGCAGACAGTGTGGTTTATGAAAATGCATAACCCATGTGAATTTAAGAAATCCCATCTAAGGGACATAAAGGGAGAAAGGGGTGATAAACCATGGCAGTTGTTTTGTTTAAAATGAAAAGAAAATAATCATCCAGTTTGTATGTCTACAGGAACTATACCTAGACCCAGCGAAGTGTGCAAAGAATAAGGGAGGGACCAAGAGCTCATGGTGTACATCCCTGTGATGCAGTGAACACAGCCCCCAGACCACAGCAGAACAGTCATTCCTGTGCCAGACAGCAGCCACAGCACTGCTGGTGGTGACCCCATCCCTCTCCCCTGCTTTCAGGGCATTGTGTGACCTTGTTACTGCTGCTCCAGTGCCAGGGACAGGTTGCCCTGACAAAAGAGCTTGAACTGAGCATTGATTCCATGCCAGAGACAATGTGATGAAAAACAAGAAATGCCAGAAATAAAATGGTTGCTGAATGTTCTGGAAACAGGGAGCCAGGTACTGGTGTGAAGGGCACAGGTTTCCATTGGCAAGGCGAGTTCCAGGGAATGGAGTTACCTCCTCACCTGTGCCAGACACAGCCTCTGTTCCCCCTGCTCACAGAGGTTACATCTATAAGTAGGTCTGAAACTGCCCTCTAGGACTTGCTACCTGAAGAGACTGAAGAACAGACAGACCGAACTTTGGTTAGAAGTCAATGAATGTGGTTCAGGTAAATCTGTTTCTTTGTTGAGAGCAGGAGTGGGATTACAGTAAGCAGAAGTGGGCTGTGCACTCTTTGTTGTGCTTTTTTAACTGGTAGGAAAAATAGAGTAGTGGTAAAATGGGGTGATTCAGAATGATTCTGCATATTAAATATCTCAAACACTCCCGGTCTAGCAAAGTGGTAATTAAGTATTAAGAAGCTGCCTATAGCAGGAAATGAGGTCTCTGGAGGGCAAAGAGGCATTGCCAGAGAAGAAGATATGGTTTTAGTGAGGCTCTTTCCTTGAAAAGGGGCTTTTTCCCTTTAGCAGACCCATCTGCCCCATGTTATCTGCATCTCCTTGGAATTACTGGTTCTATGAACTGATAGAGCAGGAGAATGGGCACGTTCTGCCTCTTCATATTGCTTGCTCTAGCCCTCATAAACTTTGATAAAGTTGTGTAACAAAACTCAGGCTCACAAAAGAGCACATTTTAAGATTTTTTTTACCCCTTTACTCCCTGAATCATGCTCTGCTCTGGCGTGAATTGTCATACCTCCAGAGCGTGCACCAGTTCAGATGTGCCCGCTGGGTCCTGGGCTGTCTCCATTCTCACTACTGCTGCAATTGCTACCACAAACACAAATTGGCTCACTCTGACTCTTCTTGTCTTTCTGCAGTGTAGGAATAGATAACGGGCCCATGGGGTTGTTCAGAAATATTGCTAGTTTCCAGTGCTGTCATAATGGTCCCTTCTAGGTAGTATCCCTTTCCTGGACAATTTCCCAGTAAAATAGTAAATGGCAACTGCAGAGCAGTAAAGGCGATGGTGTATTTGTTTGACTGACATTTCAGAGTCTGCAGAGCAAATGCAATTAGGATCCACAGTGTACTGCAGCTTCCTTTCTTCACTTCCTTACCTTGGAAGAGTTACTGTTAAGATCAGCTTATGTCTGGTCGCTGCTACCTTAAAGTTGGGGAGAGGCTCCAGGGAGGGAGGGCAGCATGTACCCAAACCCCTGTGGGCACCCTTTGCTTTGGAGCAGTCAGCATCTCACAGGGCTCAGCTGGGACAGGAGCTGCTGCCTCTCCCCTGCCAGCACTGAAGCCCCAGGCAGGAGTGATTTTGTTAGTAGGTGTGTGCTTCCCCAGGACTTAGCAGAGTTGAAACCAGGGTGACCCTGCAACAGTCAGACTTCCACTCCTCACTGGGGAGAAATCTCCATCTCTGCTTATGAATCTGTGCTACACAAAGCAAGCCAGGGTTTGGGCTGCCCTGGTCTTCACCAGGAGCTACTGCTGCTTTCTTTGGAATTCCTCAGGGTCAACAGTTGATGCACTGTGAACACTTTGCTGCACACTACATCAGAAAGAAATGTGAAAAAAGTGGTAGTAATCATTCAGGTTTGTCTGAAGGAGGCAGTTGAAAACAAATTGCTATTAAAAGCCAAGGGCTGTGGTTAATTGTGGTGGAGCACTGTGAGTCACTCACCTGTACTAAAAGACTGCTAGAGAACAGGCACAGGTCAAAATTATTTCTTCCAAAGTGGAGAAAGAGGGTGTCAGCCATATAGTTTGGTTTGTAGGGTTACTCTGTAGAATTCATAGATCCTGACATGAAAATCCAGGCCTGCAGAGCAATGCTTTAATGCAGCCAGGGAAGGCAGGGACAGCTGTAGCTTGGCCAGGTGGCAGAGGGGTGGCCCGGCTGTAGCATCCCTCCTGCCACGGGCAGGTCGGACCTGGCCCCTGTAGGAGAGGCACAGGCAGCTGCCAAGTCCCCTTTCAGCAGGGTGGGACTGAACTGTGCACAGAGCCACCACCCTGCCAACCTGCTCCTGCTGTGACTTTTACCTTTCAGTTGGAATGTTGCTGCCATATATTGTTTTATTTGTTAACAAATTTAAACATCACAATGTGTGCTATTCCTGGTGCTTGCTAAACGTCTGGACTCAGGCAGACATCAGTGCCTCTGTAAATTGGTGAAACACTTGTAGCAGGTCCTCTGGACACAGAGGGAGGGGAAGCTGAAATGTGGGGTGGCCTGGACCCACTCCCTGGGGGTGACAAGAGCCCTTGCTGGGCTGTGGCTCCCCAGGACAAATAAAAGAACTTCCCAAACCACTAAAGCTATTGCAAGGATTCAGGAGACGAAAATAATGATGAAAAATATGATCTACTAAATTTCATCTACTACTAAATATTCCCTTTCCCTAAATATTTTGTTTCAGAGCTCCTGCAGGGTGAAAACCAAATTTTTCAGGTTCCTCTGTCTGGTGACAAATTTCATACCAGCCTCTTTCAGGACAGGTCCTTGCTCCAGGCTCTTGTACTTTTACTTTGTGTTCAGGTACCCAGGTACAGGAGTGTGCTATAGCCTGCACTGCTCTGTCTGTTCCCTGTGCCTAGGCTGCAAGTGGGAGAAAGGACAGCATGAAAAATGGGAACCAAAGTTTGTTAAAGCAGACTAAATGCAGGGCAATCCCCCTGAGTTTGTGGTGTTATGTGAGTGTCAGCTGTAACAGTTCTGAGGGTTTGGCAAGCTTGATTAGAACCTCAATTCCAGCATTTCAAAAAGGACTGTAAAGCATATGTATATAGCACAAGTATGGGGGTATGAATACCCCTATCTGCCCTGAGATATGTGTGAAGAGTGATCACCTGGCTCTCCTTGGAATAGAGAGAAATACCATCCTTTGATAGTTCAACATACCTTATATAGAAGACTAAAACATGCTGACTATTATTATTGTCAGCTTTCAGGAAGATCGATATTTTAGCCATTTATCTTCTTTTGCAAAAAAATCCAAATGTTATTATTGCAGCAAATCCTGTCCCCAAATAGCAAGGCTGGTGTGTCAGTGTTAGGGACGTGCAATTGCACTCCCCTCTGTGGGAGTGTTCCCTGTGTGACGGCTGTTGGGCTGTCTCCATGGCAGTCCCCGTGGGCTGTCAGGCTGTCCCCACAGCAGTGGCAGCCCTGCTGTGCAGGGCACATAAGCAATGGCTCTTGTTTTTAACATGTTGTATCATGACATGACTTCCTTCTTCCCTCTGTGTCAAGGTTGAAAAATACTGTCAAAATGAAAATGCAGGAGCTGACTGAGAAATCAGTGAATATGCTACCTGGGTGCTCCAAATTTAGACATCATGACTGGTAAAGGATATAAAATATGTGACTCTTTTTTTCTAGCAAAAAGATGCTCCATTAATATTGTGCAATTTGAACATGTTTGTTTTTAGGATAACAGCTATGTTTTACAGTCAGTGTGTGTACCCCTGTGTGCAGGCACACGTACACAGGTGCTGCAGTAGGTAGTCAGGTGCTGTAGTAAGCTGGAAGTATGAAATGTATTATCAGCACTCCACAGGGTCAAGCATAGTACCTGTACAACAGAGTGGAAGTCTAGGTGGTGCTGGGTGAGAAAATTTTCCCAGAGAAATGTACAGGTGATAAATTTGTATCTTCTTAATCCCCCTATTTTCCATTATTTCATTTTACTTCTATAAGCTGAAGGCAATAGGGGGAAAAATGGCTCTCCCATGTAAGGAAAAGTTCTTGCAGGATAACAGTTCTGTGCATACTGGCAGACGTTGCTGCATACGAGAAGATGCTGAACACAAGGTTTAAGTGGTGAATGGAAGGAGTTCATAGATGGTCAGGTGGGGTCACCTGGGGCCAGGACATCTGGAAGCTCAGTGGTCAGGGAGCTTCAGTGGTCAGGGTGGTGGATTATTGTAAGGGACAGATATGATCTAATCCCACAGAAAAATAACATATAAGCCCAAGCCCAAAGGCCAATACCATGACCACCTGGGTTCCTCCCCTGCCACAGCTCCCCACCCCAGGGTGCAGTGCTGAGGGTCAACACTGCTTTGCCTTAGTGTGGCTCTGCATGGAGGTACAACAGCGTGGCATGGTGCTCAGAGACAACCAGTGCTCCAGCTCTCCTGTTCATTCCTGGGGACAGAGGTTTGTGCCGAGGCCTGGCCTGGGTGGGCAGGGATGGCATCTGCAAGCAATGAAGTAGCTGCTGGGCTTGATGGGAGGTTGTGCAGAGCTCCCAGAGCAGCAGAACTCCCAGGGCAGCACAGCTCCTTTCTGACCAGCTGAAAGGATGGGGTTCAATGGCATCAGCAAAGCTCCCATGCTTCTGACCTCGGATTTCCTCTTGCATATGCATAAAGCACAGTGTGTTATAAGAGCATTTCAATGGAAGGAAACTGAGGAAGCCAGTAAATTATTTTATATGGTAAATATTTATACTAATAATTTTAAAAATTCAGTGATTTATTTTTCTCCCCAGAAATTGAGTATTACCTTTAAATTTGAGAGCAGAGAGTCGGTGGAAATTGTAAGAGAGAAAGGTCTTGGTTAAAGAAACTGCAGATAAGGACATCTCTCTTTAGGAACTCTCAATGTTTCTACTGATGGATTTCCAAATATCTGCTCTAAAGCTCTGGAAATCTGAGTATTATTTCCAGAGGATATATCCCTACAATGATTTAAGTCAGATGTTCACAAAACAAAAGCTTTTGTTGCATTAAATAAATCCCTGCAGTTCTCTGGGTTAACCCACTCCTCAGTGAAAAGCTGGGGACACTGGATTGTCAGGTGGGTGGAGAAAAGTAAAGGGAATTGGCCTGATGATCACAGAAGTCATGATCCAGTAGTGTAACCCATACAGCACTCCCCCTGCCCAGCACTGTGCTTCCAGGAAGGATTCAAGCCTCCAGTACCTTGGTATTCCTGCCCAATTACATTAAATGAGATCAGGGAAAAAACTGCTTGCTACAGCATGGTCTAGTTTTTAGATTTACAACTGGTTGCTGTACATTGGGCATGAAACTCCTTAATGTTCTAGAAATAATGCTGGAACATCTCTGACTGACAGCTCTGAGCAAGGCACTTTTTGAGGTTATATTAATGCCTAGAAAGAAATCTAACCTCAAATCTTAATTGTGTAGCAGATTTGAGTCCTGTGAACTCCAGGCACTGTTAGATTTTAAAGCCCTGTTGCTACCTTACATAAACACTCATAAATACTTACAGTAGGTATCCTAAAAAGATTTTTAGCTCCACAAGTGAGCAAGAAGAAGGTATTGCAGGCCTGTCCCATTTCCACTGGTCACAAGTGGCACGCAGTGCCACCCAGAGCTGCTCCAGCTAGAGCTGGGGACCTGGTCCCCTTTAAGTCCAGCCAGAACTGCACATATTAGAGGTCACATCCCAGACAGAGGAATGAAGATACTTCCATTTATGATGCCCAGTAACAGGGCAAAGAGACTTTTCCCTTTCTGTGCTCTAGCACAGCGCAGAAACAATTATAAGACATGTTTATAAATTCTGTCCAGGTGTTGCAGTCCTTGCTATGAATCTCAAAAGTGTATTTGAGATTTATTAGTATTGGGCTGCTTCTGACACAAGGGATGTGGGGGACAAAGAGCAGCAGCTTCTGTGCTATAAGGAAGCACATAAAAAACTGCCAGTACACTTGTAATTTCATTCTTCTAAATGTTGTTATCCAAACGTCATTGTTCTTGCAACTGTACCGTGTGCATTAAATCTGAGGTGTAGAATACCATCTCATATTAAAAATGTGATCAGTGTTACAATATCTCTAACAATTTTGTGAGAACACTTATTAGCTCTTATTGCATTGTCTTTGGTGTGAGTTAAGGCAGAAAATCAAGAGCTTACTGCATTTAAAAAATGCTCAGAAATATATGCT
Source organism: Formicarius rufipectus (assembly GCA_013399695.1). Lineage (NCBI taxonomy): Eukaryota > Metazoa > Chordata > Aves > Passeriformes > Formicariidae > Formicarius > Formicarius rufipectus. The sequence goes on along the minus strand of VXAU01001554.1, from coordinate 886,660 downwards.
TAAGTAAATAGATATCTTTATTTTCAGTGTTTGAATAGATGAGTAAAAACTAAGGGATTGAATAGTGGCAAAGTCCACATGACAGAGCTCACTAAATAATGGTTGTTATGTACTTTGCAGAATTGTCCATGAAGAACTAGCAAAATAAATTTCCCATATCCCACAATTTCTAGAACTAGCTAACTCCTTATTGCGTTCAAGGAACACTACCTTGAGTTGTGATCTGATGCCTATTAAAAATTGCAATTGATTTTTTTTTTTGAGAGAGATTGAATCAGGGTTTTAAAGGACCTGTGACATTTTTCAAGCAGNTTTTTTTTTTTTTTGGTTATTTTTGCTGCTTAACCCAGCCTAGGAAAGGAATCAGCACTAAATTACAGCTGTGCCCACCTCTCCACTACTGGAGGGAGCAGATCAGAGGAACAGGACACTTGAAAAAAGGGAAAAGGTAGAGGAGGGAAATCACAGAAAGGAGGGACTGGAAATAGCAGAGGAAGGGAAGAAATAGGGAAAAGCAGAAAGAAAAGAGAAACAAAGGGAGACAAGGGAATGAAAAGTGAGATGAAAAAGGAGTAGAAAAATGAAAACAAAAGGGAAGACTGAATAAACACGAGTAAGCTTAACAATGAATTCTCAGTCTTAATCTTTCAGCGTACTCCTTAGGCAGGAGCTCAATGTGATTTGGAGGTTCGTGTGGTTTGTTTTTTAAAACAAATCCCATACACCCCTGCCCCCAGTACTGTCTCCAAGAGTTTTCCTCCCTCTTACCTCAGTGGGAGCTCCGTGGTGCCTGCCGGCCGCCCCGTGGCTGGCCTGATGAGCTGCTGCTGGTTGCAGGCACTGTCTGATGTTCATCCGTGCTCAGCTGACCCAAAGTCTACAAGGAACATGAGTAAGCACCAGTTCCCGGTTAAATCTCAGCAGGTTTGTTGTTTACCAAACCGTGACAAAAGATAAAGTAATGTCCTATCTGGCCACATGCTGGGCTGTAGGTCCTTTTTTTGTTTTGTTTTGTTTTTTTTTTTCCCCTAAGAGGATAGCTAGCTGATGTGTCTTGTTACTGTCAGAAAGAAAAAAATATCAGTGATTGTGATTTAGAGGAGCTAAGTGTTTAAAATAAAATATACATTCAGTACTTTCACATAAAGATTCAATGATAACCAGATGCATGAAATCAATACATGCTCATCAAAACCCAAAGATTACTTTTGTAAGGTGTTTATACACTATCTCATCTCTGCTCTCATTGTACCCTCTTACTATTACAGATGGGAATGATGAAAACACATGTTCCATGCAATTACTTGCTGCTGCCTTATAAAAAGCCGAAGCCTAATAAACTTCAATATGGAGTAAACTAATAGCATCCTTGTGAAAGAGCAACGTGAGGAGTTTTGCCCTTCTAATGGTAGTGAGAACAGACCTCTTGATGAGAATCAGTCTTCATAAAAAGCCAGGTTAAGATAAGATTTGAAAGCGTTTGGCTCTGCATTTCCAACCTGTTGAGAATGAATTCTGGACTTGGGCAGGACAAAAGTTAAGAGCACATCCTCTGTAAATCTGCCTTGTGTTTTGGAAAGACCAATATGCTCGTCCTCTGGTAATCAGAAACATCGTCTGCCCTCACATAAAGGACAGAGCTCTGATAAATGCACTGATTCCAATTTGTGCTTTGCTTTCCTTGTCATCAAAGCAATTTTAAAATCAATATGTTGTGTTTAAGAGGAAGGCTGTGCATTCCTGACTGGGCAGGAATATCCCACCTGTGCAGGCAGACTTACCATCCTAGATGCAGCACTTTGTACAAACCAAAGAAGATAAAGAATATTCCAGGAAAGCAATAAAGGGAGATGACACAGTAACTGTTTCTGGGATGTTAAAAATACAGTTGTGCTTAGAAGGTGCTAGATGAGCCTGACTGCAGTGTCTGGCTCGGGGTGACTCTGTGAATGGCAGTTTCATAGAAGTCAGCAAATGCTGGGTGAGTCCCAGGCAGGTCCAGAAATTTTAACATGTGATGAGGTGAGAAAGCAGTTTGATGCAGTGATAATAATTTACTTAATGCATCTAATATATATAAAGATGCATCTGAGACGTGTTTGGTCTGCCAAGAGCACTTTGTGAGATGCCACCATGCTCAATCCAGGCTGGAGATTGTAGATTTGAGTACAGAACTGTGAGATCAAGCTACTAGTTTTTAATGGGTTTGAGCTGTTCTTAAATAAACCTTCATTAGTTAGGGTGGCACCACTAAGTCTACTTCCTACTGAGCACCAGGAAGACAGAAAGAGCATCTACAACAGTAATAGTTAAACACAAATTGATTTAAAGTCTGGAAGAATAGGAAGCTTATAGAGCTTGGATGAGGGATGAAGGATATGGGCAGAAAGAGATGGAAATAGACTGGAAAAAACCTCATCTGGCTGCAGATGGGAGGAATGCGTCTTCCCTGTTTTCTTCTGTCAGCTGAAGCACACCACGTAGCACAACAGGACTATGAATGCTTGTGACACACCTATGAAACCATTCATGACTTTGTAACCTGTTTATTGTGCCGGGTGAATGGCCCTTGGGTAAAGTGATTATGCTACCTTTTGAACCTTTCATATGTCCCACTCCACAACTGGGACCCACCACAGTGTCCTTCAGGCTGTGGTTTACTGAATGATCTGGTAGGGGGCTTGATTATGGTCTCAGATTCCCAGAAGTTTTTCTAGTCTGTCCAAAATATTTCTGCCTGCAACATTTCAGACCTGTTTATGTCTTTTGTTTTTCCCCCTGCTGGGTAAAAAGTAGTTTGGCTTTTACAATGTTTCTGTATACAAGGTTTTAGTAGCTTGGATTGCTTTTATATGTTTATAATGGAAGTAACAGCCCCTTAAAATTGCATTATTGATCATGGGAAGACTCTAGATGTTTTTAATCTTTAGAAGCAGAACTACAAATAAATCAAATTATATGAAGTAGTTAATTTAAAGGCATTTTATTTTATTAAAAACACTATACCCACTGTTTGCATAAATGGAATAATTCCTTTTCTTCATAGGAAAGTTCAGGGGAAACCACTATGGGAGTTAGTCCTTGCCACTCAGTAAAGTGCACTGATGTCAGTAAGTCAAAATTAGACTCTTATCAAATTGCAAAATATCACTGAAAGATTCAAAATTAAGAATTTGGAGTGCCATTAAATTCCCATTTCAGCTGATAAATTATCTGCAGGAGTTGCAATCTTTTTGCACAGATGCACATGATGCACTGTCTTTATTGAAAATTTAGAACTTACCGGCATGTGTGCCTGTGCATACACCCATATATATGCCTCATCCTAGTGATGATGAACCATAGCAGAAACACCCTTCCTCTCCTTGTTATGGCTGAGTACCTGAATCTCAGGGTTTGTTTGCATGTTCCAGATGTTTGCTCTGCCAGATTTGACCAAAGGAATGTGAAGCCAATGGGCTGAGCCTCCTGAAGCGGAGAAGAGCTGCACTTAACCTGGAGTTTGCACCTTCCATTGTTTCCAGGAGGGAAGCAGGAAACTGGTTTCTCTCTGGGAGAAGTCAACCAAAGAGGCATTATGCATGCAAGAAGGCTGGTGAGACTGCATGAAAGCCAATGGTCTTTGTTATTAACCAGCTCTCTTCAAACTGCCTGAGGAGCTGAATGGATCTGTCGATTAAATCTCATCCCTTCAAAAGACAGGAACAAAATCACCATTGTAATGTTTTGACAAAGCAAAATATTTCGCTTTTCGGCAAAGGTTTAAGTCATGCTGCTCTCTTAAGATGTCAGAGAAAGAGGCTTTTCTAGTCAAATGCTGTCTGCCTCACTAGCCTTCCTTAACCCAATGATGAAGTGCTCTGGCACCAGAAGTCACCTTCTGTGTTCAGCTGAGCTCAACGGGAATCGTGCTCTCTAGTTGTGCTGTTAAGTGGCTCTGAAGACATTGCAAGTGCAGAGCTGTGTTGCTGTATTTCAAGTGATAACAAAAACTCACTGGATAAATTGAGGAAGTGCAGATTTTTGTTGCAGCAAGTTGGGAGGACCCTCCCCCTGTGGGGTGTCTCAAGCAGCTGGGAGAGGGTGCTGTCTGATGCCAGGCTTGACACTCACCACACAAGCCCATTAAAACTGATCCCTAGCAAGCAAATGCTGCTGGGCTACTGAAGTATTTTAGTCCCTGAGCAACTAGTCCTGTGAATATGTGAGTGCAGGTGTACTGAGCGTGAAGCAACACCTGTCTAAGGTCCAGGGTAGAAGGCCAGGATGATCCCCCAGGGACCAGACTCTGAGGAAGGGCAGCTGTGAGGCTAAGGGGAGAAACAGAGCTGGCCTTGCACAAGTTCTCCAGTGGTTCAGGCTGGCCAAACTAAACATGTCCCTTACCTTGGCTTTGTTATGACTCCTGGCTGCCACCACACAGGGCACTTGCTGCTGCAGGAGGACCATGGTGAGGGCACACAGACTGGGAACCCACCACTAGCAGGGCTTGGCCATCATACCCCCCACCCAGCTGACTCACATGAGGAACTGGTGTGCACACACAGAGAAACCCAGCACATGCGGTGCAGGCCAATCTTGCCACATACAGTAGTGGCTCTCACCTTCAGGAGAGGTCTATGGAACATTGCAAATGAGCATCAGGCCCCTGCACTCAGACAGCACATGCATGTGCAGGGCAGTGAGGGATGCCAGGCCCAGAAACCCCCATTTCAGGACTTCTAAAGGGGCACTTTTACTCCAGCTGGGGGTTTGTCCCTCTTGTCTTTGCATCGGATGAACCCAGGTCAGCTCCACTGGTGCAAAGGAGCAAATATTTGAATACCTGCAATGTAAAGGTGTAACAAATAAAGATTAAAATGCTGCTAATGAGCCTCATTGAAAATGGGTATTATTTCCATCTATCACTCGGAGTTCAAAAAAATGAAATAGTGAGATAAAGCTGCATGTGTTACAAGGGGTCAAAGTTTCTACACCCTATGTGGTTCTCTCCTGCTGTCTCTTGTGCCCCTATTCCCTGCTGACATGCTCCACATGGAAGGCTCTTCTGGGGAGCCATGCTGGGACCGTGGCTATTCCCTGGAAGGAGGAGAGAGAGGTCAGAGGAGGTAGCACCAAAGGGTGCACTGGCAGAAGGGAGCAGATGATAAACCAGTTCCTCAAGGCAGGAATTGGGGCTGATGTGCTGCTGTGGTGAACTGCAGTGCCTGAAAGACTTGTCCCGTGCCAAGGGTAGGGCAGCTTTCCTTTGACTTGAGAGGGTGTTGGTATGTTGTTTTAGTTAAGCCCAGAAAACAATCACTGCTACACTGGGTCGGGTCATGGACAGTTGTGGTATCCTCTGCTACCCTGTGATTTGCAATTTCTATTTTATTATTTATGTGAATTCATGCTCTTCATGTCTTCAGGGAATTTCACCTAAGCAAGGTTGGAGCAAATTTACCTTCCTTCAAAACATAAGCACAAACACCTTTGACATAGTTTTTCTTCAGCTGGGATCTCTGTGCTACTTACTTCGTCTATGTCCTCTTTAAGGAAGTTAATAAGCCTGGCACTGCAAGTCCATCTACTCTCAGCAGAGTATTTCTTTCATTTCTGAGGTCCCTTTCATAACCAGTTTGCTTATTAGCACCATTTATTAGCATGCATCCAGCTTTTCTCTTTAGTATAACTGTGCAATGCACTTTCTTTTGTAGTACCTGAAGCTTGTAAGAAAACTCAGTTTGCTTCCCAGAGGGGAAGAAGGTATCTGTAATCTGTGTTTTGTGTCTTGAATCTCTTGAAAGGACTAGAAATCCCAAATGCAGTAACTTGTGGGTATTCTGTCTCAGAGAATTAGGATGTCTTTGCATTACTGAGCAGGCAAACATTGAGCAGTGCTTGATCAATAAGAGTCATTGCCAGAGGTCTGCTATAGTCTACCACAGCTGACAGTAAGTGTTGCTATAGGCTATAGAACTAGGAATATAAAATGTCAAATGACAGTAGTAATTCATGCATCCTGGGACATATAAAACCAACAGCATGTCAATAGCTGTGGCATGCTCTGTAGAAAATATGCAGGATTTAGATGTTGCAGGAGTCTGTGTTATTTTAAACCACACTTTTCTTGGTGAAATATAGACTTTCCCTGATAGTTAAAGGCATTTATTTTCAATTTCATGTTGCTACTTCTCTATTAAGATTCTAAGAGCCATGCAGCTCAAAAGGGGCCCTGAGATTCAAAAAGCAAAATCTACGTATTTATTGAAGAAAAACACATAAAATATTTATAAAACAGAGGGTGCAATACTATTTGAGATTCATGGACCATTTTAGCATTCATAAAAGCAAATATGGTTCTCATGTTGACTTCACCTGGAATCAGACTTTGCTAGAGGGGTTACCCAAGAGGGATCTGCTTTAAAATGAAACTTATTACAATCACTTTGCACTTTACATGGAAAGCAGAATATCTTGTGAAATAAGTAAGAACTTCTCCAATATTCACCTTAAAAATACTTTAGGATAATTAATATTGTTTATGTCTCATGAAAAGATACAGAATGGGGTGAATTACTGCATCTGAGAGGGTACAGCAGGCATAGGAAGAAAGACTGTGTCTATCTGATACGTTTTCTCTGCCGTGCCATGGCTGCTTGGGAACCTAGAAGTGATGGATGCTGTTTTACTGGCTAAGGCTCCCACAAAATATCTTCAGATGAAACTTTAATGAGAAAAGGGAAAAATATGTTCAAGCTGCCCCATTCTTATGCTTTCAGTTGTGTGTTCCTGTGCACCTCAGTGGTAGACTGCCAGGCTTCAATTTCTCTAAATCTGTAGAAGGGCAAGACAGAGTTGCATGTCACTCATGATTATACGAATATAGGTCTTAATGTGCAGGTAATACCTCTAAAAGAATATAAAATATTAACAGAAAAAAAAAAAAAGGAGAAAAGGAAAAGCATCACAAAGAAACCCAGCACACATAATTTAAATCTCCCCCTGTGAGAGGCTGGGAATTCAAATGCATATGAATTTTCTGCTCTTCCATGTGACAGCAATCCCTCTACTTCAGATTTGTGCAGTCCTGGCTCTCAGTTGCCTAATTCAGAATTTTTTTTACATAGTTACATATTAAAATAAAATATCTTAAATATAATTTAGCTTATTTGGAGACCGTAAAGTGATTTTGGTGCAGTGGACTGCACCTACATATGCAGGCACTAATAGATATTTTGGCACATCTTGTGGAAGATAGCATGAGACAGAGATGATGATGATGATGATGCAAATAAAATAATGACAATTAAAAAAAAAGTGCCTGCTAACTGGCTGAGACCTAAGAAAAGGAATGTCTTTGTTCTGATGAGAACATCTTGGCTCGTTCTGCTCCTTTGGCTTGGTTTGAGGAGGATGTATTTTATAGTCCTCCCATGATACTTGGCAAATGTAAAGCTGCCTCATTGGATCCTGCTTCTCTTTGTATTAAAAGAATGCCTATGGTGTTTATGTTATGGGGGGGAAAGTGCCATTTCCACTTATTGTATTTTCATTGTCTCTTTTCTTATGACTGTACTGTTTGCCAGCAGCCAAGGGGCCACTTTGATGCTTCTTTTGATGCCATGGTTTATTGTGCTGCACAGTTGAGCCTATGGTTTTCCTTTCTAATCAGAGCTGGCATACTGGGTGAAAAAAAAGTAAAAATAAAGCTTTTCTATAATTATGGTTTTCTCATAGAGTCTGCATTTGTTATAGCTGCTGGGGTGCTGGAAATCGGTGTTTGTAAATACCTATATATTCTGATTTGTTTTCAATCTCAGAGGTGTTTTTATCTGTTTCTTTTTCTCACCCCTGACCACTCATGCAAGCAGGCTTGCCTACCTGCATGCCGAGCAGCTATTGCCTCAGGAAGATACCAGTCTGCATGTATTACCCAGGTTATTTGCATGGTACAACCTTCACCTTTTTCTCTCGTCTCACTAAAGGATTAGCATCCAAAGAAAACCAAATTAATCTTGTATCAGTTCATCCAGGAAAGTGAGTAGCCAAAATAACCAGAACATTATTACTGACAGGGACAGAGAGCAGCTGCCAGGGTTCGAGTGTGCTGCACACTGCCCACCTCTGCTGCCCTGCTCTCAGAGGTACAGGGTTTCACCACAGGTCCTGCTGTAAGGAGACTCTTCTGTGCCCACAGAAAGACTCACTTCCTGGCTCCTTCTTTGCCCCATGCTCCATGTGGTAATGCCAGTCAGGACTTGCGTAATAGAAAACTGAACAGAGATATTGCTACCTGAATGTATCTATTGCTTTTCTCCATGTATCTTGTGGCCATCTGCAGACTGAAGAGGAACCATTCTGTTTCCATTTTACTGATGGAAAAGGGGAGACTTTGAAAGGCCAAGTGGTCTGTCCAGGATGATACAGCAAATCAATGGGAGAAAAAGGGATCAGGCCATTACACACAGGAGTGCCATTAACTGCCCCATGAGCTTTCTGAGGATGGCATACAGGTCCCAAAGAGGCCGATTCCATCGCAGGAGTGTTCCTCTTATTTCTGTCAGATTATTGCTGTGAATAGTGGTGAAATGTAAAATGTATTATTCATCTCTCCTACTCATAAAATCAATACCTATCAAAATACAAATACAATTTAAATCAAAGGGCACTTGTTGAGTGAAGATCCGACTAATTAGGTATGATTTTCCAACAATTTCTTAAATTATTTATCCAAGGGATGGGTAGCAAGCACTTCATATGTCCCAGAGTGAATATTATAAACCTCTTGTACCGATATAGCAAATGTGAAATGTAGTGCAATGCAGTGTGATTTGTAACCTTGATGAACTAATGTAATATCAATAGACATCAATTGTGCAAAAAAATCTATCTCATCCTAACATCTAATAAGATATGTCAAAAGTCAATAAACTTGTGAAATGGACATGTATCAGTGAAGGTTACAAACTGTGCTGTTAGGAATCAATTCAAAATGTAATACCCACCTGCTATGGAAATTACTAAACACCATTACCAAAAAGAAGGTTTATATCATGCATGGATGTTCATCACATGAGCAGCTCCCTTCAGGCTGGCTGTTGTCTCTGTAAGCAGTTCCACTGTAATGCAGACCTTTTCTTCTTCTGCTGGTATTGCTTAGTCTAGCCCTATAAACAACATGCAAACTATTTATGTCATATCTAGTTAATTACATTTTTAAAACCTGCATAGAAAATAGCCAATGGTTTTGAAGATTTTTGTGTACAAATTAGAAAGCAGCTTTCCTGTAAAATAAAAGATCTATAATTATCCATCAATAATGTAGATCACTGGTCTTCAATTTTTAATAATAAGGATTTTTATCATGCAGCTTTTTTTGGATCTTCATTTTCAACCTTATACTCCCATCCATACTGCAGATCTAAATATTCCATCACACCAGCCACACATCAACTGAAAATTCTTGGTCCCATCAGATAGATGTGATATCCTCTCTCCAAATAACTTCAAATCAGTGATTCAAAAGAACAGTATGAAATATAAGATCTGGTTTCTCCCCAATTTTTAAAACAGAGTGATGAAATTTTTCACTTTTAAGCATTTTACTTTTCCCCTTGTCATCTGATGATAGTTTAAGGGCACGTGTAACTAAATAGGCTGAAGTAAAACCATCAGAGTAATTCAGAGCTAAAACTTTAATTTTTAGTGCTTACCTCTGTACCCTTAATGATGATCAGGCTCCCAAAAAAAGCCATCAGGAGACTGAGCAAAAAGCCATAGTGGTCCAAAGTGTCTGCGTGCTTGAGCTGCTGCAGGCAGCCTGTGATCGTACTGTACTGTCAGCAGTACTCAAGTGCAATTGTGCAGCTGAAGATGCAAGGCAGAGCTGTAATTCAGAATTTCATGGCATTTTAAAGCACAAGTCAGAATTTTAATGGTATTTCAACCTTCCTTATTAGTTGCACAAAAAGTGTCTTTCAGCCAGTGTTCTGCAAATTCCTTCCTGGTAGTGTGCAAAAGACATGGTTTGAAAGTCAGAGCACTGGAGATTGAATGCTGTGTGGAAATGGATCAGTGTGCCTGAGCTGATGGGAGGAATAAGGGATTCTGAAGAAGCACTGAGTAAGATAACATTGGATAATAATGGTAGTAGTGAAAAGTATAAAAAGGTATGCCATGAATACACTGGATATATAGGATAAATTCACCTTCAATTATTCAGCTGTCCTGCTTGTATTTTTGTTGGGTTTAATTAACAAAAGTTTGTGTGGCAGAGTTCAATCCCAGAGTGTTTGAATTAGAAGTCCTTGCTGCATCAATTGAAAATAGACAATACTACATTTAATGTTTTGCATTTTCTCATTCCATTTAAATGTGAATGAGCTATCTGGGAGGAGTATCAAACACTGCAGATACTGTTTCATCATATATTCTTCTTATCTTTGTTCCTTTCTTCTGCCTAATGTCTTTCATAGATGTTTAAAATGTGCATGATTGTATATGTGATTATATATTAGTGACTGCAAAGGTTATCTAAATTAACACCATGGACTAATTTTTTTTTTTAAATGGAGGGTAGGATCACATCTGTTTCCAACAGCTTTGTAATATGCCTTTTGTGAGTTCAAATCACATACAGTAATGGCCACTTAAGGGAGCTCCTACACACACACTACTTATTTGCAATAGTTCTAACAAATGCATCTATAAAATGACACTAGCATTTGGTGGACTGAAATAGGTTCCTCCTCTCCATTCCCCTTGAAAATTCAGTTGTGTGTTATTGTTTAGTGGATGCTAAAGAAAAGTATGTGTTCTTTCCCATGGAGGATGTGTTATTCAGTGTGTAATGGTATGGGCTATATATTCTGCATTTTGCTTACATCCCTCTCTGAGAAAGGCATGACAGATTTTTGTAGTTGTAACTAATACTGTTTTCCAGCCATGAATTGTTATAGTTATATAACATTATGAATATAATTGAGGTAATAAAAGCAAAGCAAGCAGTCTAGATTATATCTCTGGATTGTATTCACAGGTTACAATTGTGTGGTATTGCTGTATATCACATTGATTTAGGAAGGATATAGTTTGGAAATGATCACACATGAAAGACACCATCTGAGGGACTATACCTTATATATGAGCCTACATCAAATAGCTCACTTAAATGCCTTTTTCCATATATGTCCTTTCCAGAGATAACGGTGCATACAGCCTGTAGGTATCTACAGTGGGCAAATTGAAAGTAAACAAATAGCAATGTGTTCATTTGACAAATTTCTAACATAAATGATTTTGCCTTAAACTGCTGATGGATTAAAGAAAAGCTTTGCAGAATAGCTTGCCCATCAGGATCTAGGGTGGCAGAGGACTGCAGTGGTGTTGCCTGGCCTCTACTGAGGTGCAATCTGTACTGCACATGTCCTGTGAAACTGGAAAATGTAATTATATTTGTTTTTCAAAGAGATAGATAAGACATGGACAGAAACCATGGGACTTCTCTACGAATATCAGGAAACTCTGTAGAAGCTGAGGGGTTGAAGAAAACTGTGTGGAGGTCTTGGCTAACACCCTAAACCATTAGACCATCCTCACAAAATCTGTGTTTCCAATTCTGTTGCCACTGAAATCTGAAAGCAAACATTAGCAGCCAAGAATATCATGCTAATTAATTGCCTCAGGAGGACACAATTTCTAAGATGTAATGAAAGATGGAATGCATCTCCCATATGTCCCATTTGATAGTCCAAGAAAACATGCCCACATTTTTCACAGAAACAGTGACAAATGTCCAACTACTTGCCTCTCAACTGAATAAAACTAATCACCAGACTCAGAGATGGAAATGGCTGCTCATCAGCACCCAGTGTAAGAAGCCAGCCCAGGATCTGTTGCTAATGAACTCTTTTGATTCAGAGTGTTGAAGGCATTTTCAGGAGGTGACAGCTGAGCATCAGAGCACCTCAGTTCTGTCCACAGAACAGCACTACTTCAGTCTTGCATGCAGCTGTGCTGTGCCATTGCGGGTTTATTAAAAAAAAAAAAGAAAAAGAAAAAAAAAGTTAGCATGGTATGTTCTTGACAAAATACTGGGGAGAAGACAGAGGCATCAATATAGATGTAGACACAGATATATGCCAGGGCTGCCTTGCTGTGATGTAGGCTAGTTCTTACTTGAACTTGAAATTCCTGTACATGGGATGTTTATGCCAGAATGACAGTGGTGTGTAGCCCCAGGGAAACATCAAGGGCCAGAGAGCCTCTGCACTCCCTGGAGAGGCAATCCTGTTTTGAGCTCTGTTCTGAACGGGAATGTCCCATCTCCATGTGACTCTAAGGTATATGGAATTGTTCAGCTGGCTATAACACATAATGTTTCTTTTTAATATTTATTGTTTGAAGGATCTCTTGTACTCTGTAAAGACTGGCATGCTACTGTGGCTCTACCCACGGCTTGCTGTGTTCAGGGAGACACAGACGTCATCTCCATGCACAGGAAGCTGGTCCTACTTTGCTGTTGGGATATGTTTAATGTAATTCCGAGATTCCTCTTAATAAAATTGGTCAGCTTATTGTAGCAGACCCAGCCCTATGGCATGAGCATCTTTGGCATGTCAGAGCAACAGCCCCACCCAGCTCCCTTGCTCTGGGGATGGAAGGGAACATCTCGGCAGCCACTGAGCAGACCGGGAGGCTCAGTGCAAACAGGGAAGACACAGGGTAATGGAGCAGGACCATAACAGACCTTGGTGTCCAATCCAGGTCTTCTGAGCATCCCCTTATCCATCTAAACATCATTACCATTTGTTAAGTGGTCAATTTTCTGAAACATGAAAAATTTTCACTTACCTCTTTCACCTTTTACATATGATGCACATGAAACTCCTAATATAAAAAGAGTATTTCAACACCTTGTTTAGTAAAAATGGCATAAGGAAAGCAGGTACAAATTGCACAGCAAATTTTCACCCTAAATATTGAAGAAAATACATTTTATTTTGTCTATCTTGAGATTAAAGAGGGGAAAAATAAAAAAATTAAAAAAAAAAAAAAAAAAAAAAAAAGGAAGGTCCAGGTATGTAATTGTAGCAAGCCTTCTATTGAGCATTTCCTGAAGATCTTTCCAGTTGTACAGAATAATGGTATTTCTAAACTTCAATAACTTCCATGCAGAAAGATACATAATTTTGACAGGACTCAGTAGATCATTTAAAATCATAAGGGCTGCCATTATGCAGACTGTGTGATAAAGTTAGAGACAAGGTATTTTTCTGCAATTGGTCTTCAATATTACTCTAGATTTAAGTGACATAACGCTCAACAGGAGTTCCTGGTACTACTCTCCCAGAGATGAGATCAACAAATATGAGTACATGTTTTGATGACACAGCTCAGAAAATTGAAGGGTTTATTATTATTATCATGGAAGGACCAAGGTGGTAAGTACTGTGTTATATGTGAATAACTGTCAGTCAGACAAGCCAAGAAAGGTCATAATCCATTATATTAATGTCATAAATGTTATCATAAACTGACATCAGGATGGTAAACTGGAATTCTTGCATTTTTTAAAGTGCTGCTGTACTTATATGACATTGTGTCCTGGAAAGACAAGTTTTTCTCTCAAAATAAAAGACTTTAAAGATTTTTATCATAACAGATGTAGTATTTCAAACATTCTTTTTTTCTTTTTTTTTTATTTTAAAGAAACTGGCTGAATTGTCACAACAGTATCCATGATATCATGGGTGAGAGAGGAGAAACCAGCAACACAATAATTTCTGGCTATTTACTGTCCCCTATTGCTTTATTTGAACCGTGGCTTTCACACATGCCAGACTTGTGCATCTCCAGGCCTTTTGCCCACATACTGAGGGCCACTCAAGCTGAGGACTGGGAGCAGGAAGACTGCTCCAAGCCAGGACTGGACCCTTCTGCAAATCACTCTCCTGACATTAGTTTTTTTCAATATCACATATGAACTGAAGGGACACTCAAGAATGTATGACAGTGGAATGAGCGGGTGTAAATCATATTTTATATCTTTTGTGTTGCTGAGTATTTTCATAACCACAGAGAGCAGGCAGCTCAGTGGATGCCACCTATGCGTGGCTCCTCTTAATTCATCCCAGGCTCCTTGAGGATTATCACCAGGCACAGAGAAAGCTGCCTACTCTTGAATGAGACTTTCTTCTTGTCAGCACCACTGGGTGCTCCATCCGTCACTGACTAGTTAAGAGCCAGGAGTAAATTACTGTCACCTCACGTAAATCTGTTCAAAACATAGGCTATCAAGCAAGGGTAAGGGAGGCGAACTCTGAGCCCATCCAAAATCTAAGCCTTGTATCCACACTCACTAGCATTGCAAATTCTACAAATGAGTGGCATTGCCCTGAAATGTGGGTGCATTGGAGGTGAAACAACTACCCAGTCAGAACTGGACCACTCAGTTTCCAGTGTTTGGAGGAATGGTGTGATAAACTCCAGAAATGCAAGAGGAATTTAAGGTGAGTTTTCACATGCCACGCAGAGGTCAAAAGAAAAAAAGCAGGGTAAGTACTTCTGGAAAGTGCCATGCTGTATTAACTGACCACATCAGATCAGAGCTATGGTTTTATGTCAGACATAAAATGCAACGTGTCCAGCAGACTCATGCTGATGTATAATTGTGATAACATTGACGTAGGCAGGAGACAGCCACCAGTGAGTCACCACGCCACTTCCTCCAGAAGCCGACTGTCTAGGGTAGGCATCCCACTGCAATGCTGATCTAGTCTGGCTTGTAAATCACCCATCTAGTCTGGCTTGTGATATCTACAAATAAGCCATGTTTGTACCATGAGGGTAAATGTTCAGGGTGAAACCAATATGGGCTTAACTTGAATTGTATAAATAATGGTAAATCATTACTACAAATGAGAGCATAATGCCTGGAACCACAGGCAGGAAAATACATTTACAGACTATCAAATTATCTTGGGATAATAGCATAATGCTTTTCACTGCTGTACTCTGTGTTCCTATAGCTGAGCAAATAATGCTACACCTGGAAAAGTCTGGATTTCAAATAGAAGAGATTTCATAAGTAGAGTGCTTCCACAGAAGAGACTGCCTTTTCTGTGTTATTTTAGGAGAATATTTAAAAAGCCCCAACAAACCAAAGAAGTTATTTTTTATGACTCAGAACTACACAGGATAACATCTGATGATAAACAAAACCTTTGGACAATTTGTCTATTTTATAATATAACCTGCAAAGTGCTTCCCTGTTCATATGAGATTACTTCTCTCTGTGATTGCAACAGAATTCTTTTGATCAAATATGTTTTCAGAACAGGCAGAATCAAATCAAGTAGCTAAGCTGCTATAGCAGTTTACATGCACAAGTGCTGTATGAATATAAAATTTTGGAGCACATTTTTAGAGAAAACAGAGTGGCTTTTGAAATCTTGGAAATATATATATATATATATATATATATGTGCCATAGTGCTGTTTATGATTTTTATAGAAGTATATGACACCCATATGCTTTTTAGGATGCTCCAAAGTTTATTAAAGAGCATTAACTCCAGCACAGCTGGGAATGTCCCTAGATTCACTTATGAACACATACTTCTTATATCCTGTATGTTAGCTACAGTTAACATACAGACAAAAGTTAATACAGCCTTGTTTATTGAGACTAATTCACAGAGTAAGCCTATTAGATGAGTTTCAGCATGTATATTTTTCTGTTCACATCTGCTTGCCTGACATGTGTAATCTACCTGGATGTCATAGTTTACATCCTATTTTCATTGGAGGATAATGACACTTCATCAGTGTCTTCATCTCCTCCTCTGTCTCTCAAAAAAATATTCCTTCTTATCAGCTCCTCCTTACCAGCACTTTCTGATGTGATCCTTATCCAGGTCCTTTATTAAAGGGTCGTGCATGCAACGCTTGAAGGAAACCATACAATTTATCATTGTGCAAAATGGAGGCAAGGAGTGTTACTTCAAAGACAATAAGAAAATAAAAAGTGATACACTAATTTCCTAACCTGAATTTCCTCTACTATCTTTTCTCTCACAAACGTCTGGCATATCACTATTTTAGGAGCACTCAGTCAGTAGTTGCTTTCTGAAGACTTATGTTTCTGCTTAAGTCTTACAAAACTGAACTGCAGGCACCTCAGTAATTTTAGAATATCTTAGTCTGAGAGGTAAATTAAAATTAGGGAAAATTAGACCATTTCTAATGAGATGGTTATTACATTGAATAATGATGATTATTAGTTCTGCTTAATAAAACTGTCATCCAATGCAAAATATATATTAAGGGGAATTACATTACATTATATTTCTATCAACTCAGATATTCGGTGTGTTGCTTTTCTGCAAACCATGGGCATAATGAAATGTTAGACAGGGCTTTCTTTTCCAAATAGGATCAATCATGGAGCTTTCAGAAACAGCCCCCTAAAGCCCTGATCTAAAGCCAATTAAATCTAATGTTATGAAGATTTCTGCTGACTTCTCTGTCATTTAGATCAGGACTTCACTAAAATAAGCAGTGTTCTCTCATATTGTCTCTGCTAAATACCTAGACAATACCATAGTGGTGAATATTTAACGGTATTATTAACCTGCTAAAGGAAAAAAAACTTGTAGACACACATTCTTAGTCCCCTTGCCTCACTGAGCTCAGTTTTTGCTGGCACACTGGCCATTCTTTTCTGATGTGCCTGGCAAATTAAGAGATGGACTGTATAGGGTGAGCTACATTTTTTATTTTCAAAGTGAAAACAATGAGGAATAATATCTATTGTCTAAAAATGTGATTTTTGCTGTAGAAACCTCAACACTGAAGCCCCAGACACTTAGATATGAGGCAGCTCTCCAGAAGCATCTTGGCTGTCCAGAGACACGACTGGCCAGGGAATCTGAGTGGTCAGCATCTTTTTCTTTAAAAGCAGGCACAATATCAAAACTTGCCTTCAGCAAGGACTGCTGTCTGGAGGAATGAGACCCATCCCTCTGGGAGAGTGGCTCCCTGCCTCTGTACTGCCATGGCTATATGGCAGTAAACTGCCAATGAGGGAGGAAGGAAAGAGAGGAGAAGCCGAGTGTGTTCCTGCCACCACACCTCCTCTATATAGGGTTTAGGCAAAAGGGATATGTTTTTGTGGAATAATCTGGTGCAAACTAAGAAAAATTTTTCTTACAGAAAGGTGTTTATTACAGCTACAGTAGCAGTATATTTTATGGATTCTGAGAGAGATTAAATAAGCAGCAAAAACTGCATGAATCACTATGTGCCTATGCCAACTGACCTGGTGAACCAGGGCATGGAGGTGAGACAGTCTTTCTGTAATGCATGTCAAGACCTGGAAAAACAGATTTTCCCATATAATTTTACTTTTTAAGAGCAGTATTGCTATAACAAAGAGCAATGTATTAAATGAGGATGATAATATGGTTAGTAAGTTACAGCATATGTGGTTCTAAGGTTTTTATCATGCTTTGAAACATTTACTCATCAATAAGATTTCTCCTTTTATGAAGCCTATTTTGTAGAGTTCCATAAACCAGGTTCAACAGTCACAATTTCGTTAGCATTACATTGTTGCCATGGTAATGTGATACCAATTCAATTGATGGGTTTTTCATCCGGGTCTTATAGAATTGCTCTTCCTGTCAAAGATACATCTGTATGGAAACACTAAACAGACCTTATCATTGAAGTACTAGTACAAAATATCACCACATGCCAACTTGGATAGGAATGTATCATGTTATTGGCACCAGATCCAGAAATCATCAGAGACAGGATAGAAGTTATTGAACATCATACATGGCAAAATCATACTCGAAAATTAGGAAAGTTACTCATACTGTTTCCTGCAGTATCTGAATTGGTTATTGCAAAAGCACTTGGCTCTGCTGTAATCATTCTCTGAAATGCTGTTGGGAGGGCACAGCGCAAGTTGCAGTATTAGAGAAAACAAAAGAAGTAACACACTAAAGAATAAAATGTGAGCTAAAGGTATGTTGGTCCTTCGGTTTACGTGTTCTGCAGCATGCTTTGGGGAAATTGGTACCAAATGCAACACGTTGTTTTCCTGGTCTGTAAAACTGAGATAAATGACCCCTTTGCCCCAGTGCAGAGCACCTGGTGTATACCAAATAACAAGTGATAGCTGGTACTGCTAAACATTGTTATTAAGTAAAGTAGCAATGTTTTTAACAGCTCTAGGAAAATACACTGCACAGATCTACAATTTGAGAAATGTCACTGGGAGAACCTGGACTCACTCAGGAAAACACAGGAGAGCTGGCAGACTGAGAAGGTAAGAGTACACATGCACTTATGGAGGAAAGATACTCAGATTATTAAAAAATCATGATAGTTTGTGGGTTTTTTAAAAACAATGAGTAATGTAGGCTACAGAAGTATCTGCAGCAATCTGAGCAAGGAGAGCAACAATACAAGGCAACAGCAGGGTGGCTTGTCTATTGTATGTTAAAACATTTTCTTGTGTATTTTCACTGTTTTTTGATGATTGCCTCCTATTTAGATAGGAAAAATCTTTTTCCACCCTGACTCATAATATTCAGTGTTTCCTTTCTTAGCTTAATCATGTTGTATCCTTTGCAGCAGTAAGGGTAAATTACAGACAGGATAGTATTCAGTATAATCAAAATGTATTCCATTTTACGTGATAAGTTCTGTCTGATTTACAAAGGCAGTATCTTCTCCAGCTGAGTGAGGAAAGAGAGACCTTCACTTGCAGATAAAAAAACTCAGAGAAGAGGCTTCTCCTCCATTAGGAACCTATTGTTCATACAAAAAGAAAAAAAAATCTCTACACTATTGTTACCACTATTATCTATTTGTTTACTTTTACTGTGATATAGCCACAGGACCCAGCTGAGACTGGGACCTACTTGTGCTAAGCACTGCAAAACCACACGGAGTGCTACAGTCCCTCCTTCAGACAATTTATAAGCTTAAGAGCCAGAGAGGAAAGAAAAATAGAGAAGGAGACACAGCTTAAGTAACTGAAAGTTAGAGAAGAAATGAATGGCACAAATAGCAGTGTAGGTCTCCAGTCCTTGTACCCTTCATTGGGTTGCCTGCCCTGCTGGGAGAAGGGGATATTTGGAGATATCCTCCACCAGATTCTGAGGATTCACACTCTAACTCGTGCACAGAGTCATGCTTTATCCCCTAATATCAATGACTGCATCTGTGCTGCTGAGCAGGACCAGCCTGAGGCAAAGCTTGAAGTCAGCTGTGAAGCCCACCCGTATTACCTATTAAAACACCTTCAGGCTGGCTCCAGGGCAACCCTGTTAATCCTCTCAGGGACAAAGGCTCAGGGATACCCTATGTTTTTTAAGCATGTTCAAGGGCACCAGGGTCAGGGTACCTGCCAAAGAAATATTAATGGGTTTCAACACCACAACCAAAGCAATAGGGATCAGGCAGACTTTCAAATCCAAGCCTGAACAGATGGAGGGAGGCAGGGGAAAGAAAGGAGATTTTGGTCACAAGAGTAAGAAGTCAGCTTACACCAGAATTTGAAAGCTTTGATCAGGAAGCAATATGATGTCTTAGACCAGGAAAGCGCTGGCTTGGAGTTTTTCTTGCTTTCTCCTTCTCTCTCTTTAAAAAAATCCATATAATGATATAATGTAAAACCATTAAACTCAGGGTGGAGAGACATTCATCTTCTGATCGGTAAATACTTCCTTTCACGGTGTGGTGCATGCTGACTTGACTGTTGTTGCAGCCTTTTAAAATGCTTCCAGGAAATCTCATTAGATTTTAACTTTATTTTTTTAATTAAGGAATCTGAAGGGCATTTATAATAATCCCAATTTAACTTTTTAATAAAAACTGCAAATAATAGGCTAGCATAGATTTGATGTCATATATATATTGGTTTAAAAACTCTGATTTCTAGTAAGATTTGTTAGCCAGGGGTTTGTTGTCATCATATTAATGAATATAAAAGCTGGCAGCTTTAAAATGGCAATATTACAGTAAGCCTACATATTTTATAATGGTTTTGCATTGTGCATTCAGTATTGATGAAGATTAAGATTTAGCATGCAGAAGTAGTATCCATTATGATGGGATTGTCCACAGTGAATTGAGTAGGACATTTGCTTAATTAAAAGTATTTATCTTAGATGATTTAAGAAGTATGTCCTACTACTGAACTGATGATGTAAATTAGTTTCCTATAATCAGTTCACCACTGATGACTCCCTATACTAAATAGAAGAAGAAAAAGCTAAAAGAAGAGTCAGATGAAAGTAATAGATGACACTGTTTGAGAATTTAAAAGAATTTTTTAAAATAATGGTTAATTAACACTATGTCATGAGCATGAAATTTACATGAATATACTCCTAAATGCAGAGCACCTAAACAGAGCCCTAAAATGATGCACTTCTAGCAGAAAGTTTGGAAATAAAAACCTGAACAAATGGCCACGTTCCCACTCCTACCCACCAGATCTGGGCCTCAGAGGCACGAGCATTTGGTGAACAGAGCTTGGGGATATAAGATGGTAGAGAGTCTGGGATGGGACAAAGCCCTGTAGCATGGTGTGGGGTGTCTTGTGGGGTCTTGCCAGGGGCTGTCCCCAGCTTTGGGCAAGATGCCAGGAATCTGAACTGCTGTGGCTGCTGAATTTGGGCAGAGTGGAGAGCAAGGCCAGAGCTACAGGAAGGGCTGAAACTGGTGTGACCAGCTCCTCTGGGAGGTTTTAAATCTGTTTTTAAAGACATACTGGGTGGTTTTATAAAAATATACTCTATGTTTTAATCTGTTATACAAACATACTTTTAAGGGAGAGCCCCAAGGGGTGGAATGTTTCAACTTATCTTAACGTTACAGCTGTACAGCCTAAGTTTTGTGGACTAGCCCATCTTCCCTCCTTCCTCGCCATTCCAAACAACCCTTGGAAAGCTGTAGATCTTCAGTTGGTGGGAACAATCTAACATCAGCAACTTCTGAGGGTGCTGCTACAAGGTAGGGCTACATCTAACTCCTTCCAACCATCCCTTCAGCTCAGGTGTGCTACTCACATGGGAAGCTCATGACTCCCACTGCAGAGACCTACTTGTCTGCTTCTTCAGAAACCTCCTGCCTGCAAGGCTCCCTCTGAGACAACTGGAACTTCCATCAGCCAGACTCAAAAATCACTAGCTAAATAATTTTGGCTGAGGTGGTTTGACAAAATCTTCATAGATAGAGCCAAGAGGACAGGCAGGAACTATTTGTCTCCATGCTCGTCTCCATGTCTCAATGTTTTTTTCATTACTTCTTCTTATCTCCTTTTTACACTCCAAGCATTTTTCCTTTCCACATAGGCTAATAGGAAGAAATGCTGTGCCCTACTCCAGTCATTTAATTTGTGTTATGTTTTTCTTTTTTTTTAGTTCTAAAGACAAGTATTCATATAGCAAGTAAAATTTATTGATATATGTTACACTTCTGAAACACTAGAAAAGTATCTGGCCTATTCTCTGCTAATGCTTATATGACATCTTAGGAACAGGAACTGTTACCACTGACTTTTTGCACATGCATGTTCCAACAAGGAACCACTGCGCAAAGGGCTGGGCATGCACAGAGGATGGGAGCTGTCAGTGAAATGCATGGCTGCGAATGTGGTTTTGATCTGTCCGTGTAATTTTCCAGGTAAGCCTTGGATTCTGCCTATGATCTATGCTCCCAGATGTCAGCCCCACGATGGCAGATGGAGGGACATCAGGAGCCCTGCTTCTCCCAGGCACTGCACTGGGAGTTTGCTGCTCCCAGAGCTGCCACACGCCACAGGACCCCCAGCTGCCGGATGCCTAACTGCTGGTGGAGATGTATTGGGGCTGGCTTTGCCCTGCTTGCTGCTGCCTGCCTGCCTCCAGTCCCATTGTGCTGCTGCCTCTGGGCTCTATTGTGTTTTCAATTATTACAATGTACAATGCAGATGCTGCGTAAAACAGCCAGCAAGGCTGGAGCACACTGAACTCAGTAGAAACACTGTTAAATAGAAGTACTACTATAATACCAGGAGGCTGATTGGAACCACAAGATATCAGTGTCATATCCTGTGGCTTTTATGTTGGTAGATGTAGATTTTAGCCATTAGAGTCATGATATCCAACAGATAACAACCAGAGGAAATGGGTCTGGGTATCTTCCATTTTGAGTAACTGACACTCATTTGCCAATAAATGGAGGACTTAGTGAGTTGCCAGAAGAAAAAAAAACATTTGAGATATCTACAATATAATCAGACACGTAATATGGGGAACCATCTAACCATGTGTAACTGAAAGAAACTCCCTGATTACACACAATACATTTAAAGTGGTACACCAAGAGAGTTCTGACTTTGGAGAACCAATGTATGGTGACATTGTCAACTCCAAATTCAGGAAGGGAGATAAATAGCAAGTGTAGGACTCAGTTTATGTATTTGTACAAGCAGTAACAACCTTCCAGATGATAATGATAATGTAATATCCATGTGGTGGTAAAACGCTATGACAAAAGAAGAACAAATAAGAAAGAATACAATAATGTCAAGTTTGCCTGTTATTAACTTTTAGAAAAGCTCAACAGCTGGAATTTTAGAATGTGTTATTTAGACAAATGTAAAGAGAGCAACACATTAAGTATGCTTTTCTCCAAAGCAAAATGAAATAGGCATACAGAGCAAATTATTACATTCAGTACTCCCAGGGCAAATTCTAGTTGAGGATTGTGAAGTAATTTGAAAATATTAATGAATTAGCCTCACAGCTAGCTTTCAGGTAGATAATAATGATAATTATTACTATAAATAAATATTATTATCATTCTTGCTCCAAAGAAATGAACATTGATGCATAGAGAATTTATGTCTTTGTCCAAAGTCTGTGTATTACTACTGTAACCATCCTCCTCTAGAACTATTACATATGTTAAGATTATCATTTTCCAAATGCTATTTGTGATACTATTCAGTTTATGAGCTTTAAAAACCAGCCAACTGAGCTTCCTTGTGAAACAGTGCCAGTGAACATCTCCATTTGCATTTGAATTCTCAAGCAGCAACAATCTTGCTTTAAAAAAAAAAGAGGAATAAAGGAATCATGAAAATCCGTACAAAATCTGTCAAGGCCCCATCTGTGACTGGGTATCAGAATATCACTAAGAAGCTCTGAGAAACAAAGTTCATTCCAAGTCTAACGCATAGTGCTTTTTGGTCGATGAAATTAATTCAAGCAGGGTGAAATGAGAGTGCATACCATGAAAAACTGTTCCTCCACTGAGGACTGAAAGAAAGCAGCATCACTGCTGTGTGTGTAGTCTTGGTTTTGGCACATGGAGCCATGTTTAAACACTAAAGGTTTTACATGGCAAAATAATCAGTGTGTTCATGTCTTCTTTTGACAGCCAGGTACACCTGCTGCTCCTCTGAGGAGTGTCAGAGAATGAGTGATCTCTGGTCCCGACAAGATGAGGATTTAGATTACATATGATTGTTGCAAAAAGTAAGCTCCCATAGCCAGCTACCTGAAGTAGTATGGAAACAAAACTTCACCTCAGCCTTGAAAATTCCAGTCCTCTACAAACATATTTATTTCCTTCTGAATGGGAACATATAAAGGTTAGGGACAATTATTTATAGGCTATTTATATATCTCCTTAGGATCTAAATCTTGCATATAAATGAATTAACTCCAGGAAACTGGAGAACTAAAACATTAACACCATTCTAATGCACCATATTATTTTTCTTTCTCTTTTTTAACCATTAGAGTATGCAAATGTTCAGTTAACTGGTCCTCATGTTTTCTCTTTATTGCATGGCTTTCACTACGGCAAATAAATATTCATAAAGAAATGTGGACAATAAATCATTTCAAATAGTTCAAAGACATTTTCTTTCTAGACTGCATATATTTTCAGCTGTAACTCGTCTTTAATATTTCATTCAAAAGACAGACTTGTAGAAGGACAATAGAGATAATGTGTCAAGTAGTAATTAAAACAGGGAGTAATTATTAAAACCATTTTGATCTACATTGTGCTCTGCCAAATTCATAATCCTCTGTGTTTGTTAGGGTGACTTTCTACTTCGTTTAAACTGAAACTTAAAATAAACTTCTGTTTGAAGACACTGAAGAAAACAAAAGGTTTCAACCCTGAGCTTGTGGTTCCAGAGCCCTTCCTATTTTTGGAGTTTAAGTATATCTTCTGTACCATCCTAGCAAGATAAACCCAACCAGGCACTGTCCCTCCTGCTAATATTGTGACTTATCTGGGAAGTTAAGTACAGATGCCAAGCAGAAGACAAGGAAGGGCCACCCCTGTGTGTACAGGTAGATGTAACCAGTCTCACCAGTTAGATTTAAGCTAAGAGCTTCAAAAGAAATGAAAGTTAAAGATCTAGTTAGCTTATACATTTAGGGATCTTGGTTCGCATCTGAATAACAATTATGTTTCTTGTCTCACTGTATGTTTTGGCTATTCATACACATATTTGGAGCAAACTCATTACCTTTCCTGATTTGTTGCTCACTTTAGGCCCTTATTCAACAGAGCACTTAGATATTGACTTAAATAAATTGATTTAGGAAAGCATTCCTCTTTGTGTTTAATCGTGGGCAGACATTTAACTTTTAAATAAATGGGACTTATGAACAGCCCTGACCTTTGAGTCTAAATGGTTGCCAAATCAGTGCACTGATAGAAATATATTGGAAAAGATAATATACATATCTAATCAGAATTTTTGTCTCTACTTTCACAGGAAAATACCCATAGATAACACATTATTCTGCTCAAGAAACCCATTTTATAGTATTTACTAGAAAGCCTTAATTCACATTTTCTGTTTATGCCAAAAATACCAGATGAACACTGTCATTTCTTGATAGTATATCTGTAATATTCTTTAAATAAAAAAATAAAATATAGGAAAAGTGTTGTCACAAAGGGGGATTCATAATTACTTATTGATACCTTCCAATTGCCTACCACATAGCAATCCTTTGGAGGACAGGCAGATGGAAGGCAAGGCAGAGTGGTTCTGAGATCCTATGGACTTGAAGACAATTGCATATGGAATATTATGTGAAACTCCTCCCTAAGAATACCATTTATAAGGGCTGTCTGCCCAGTTTATTATGGAATTTTGAGTGATCACGTTTTTATGACACAATGAGACCAGCTGGAGTAAAAACATGGATGTTTCTGGTAGCATCATGTACAGGTTATACAAGTGCAACTATGGCCGAATATATGAGATTACAAGAAGCAGTTGATAAAGTAATTGATGCTATGATTCTATGAAATAAAATTCTATGAAATTACTGTACTTAAAAATGTTTCACACAAGTTTTATTTATTATATTACAAAGATGGCACACAGAAACTCTTGGATGTTGTTTATAGAGGTGAAACATGGACACAAAAGGGGAAGTAGATTATGATGGGTTCTATCATGTAATGTAACTCAAAGAATGATGAGTATGAAGATCAAAAGAAGATACACAAGTGTCAATGGGTGTTACCTCTCTGTACAACCATAGAGGAGTACTGTGATCCACGTTATCACACTCAGTTCTGGGGTGCAAAGTTTGGGAATACCACATAAAAAACAGCTCTTCAGTGTTCACCTGGCTCATCCCATCACATGTATCCATCCTAGTGCTGTCTACACTTGCTTTACAGGTGATGAGTCAGGAACATACAGCAGCTCCATTGGACACTTTTTGCATGCAAGCTC
Source organism: Formicarius rufipectus (assembly GCA_013399695.1). NCBI lineage: Eukaryota > Metazoa > Chordata > Aves > Passeriformes > Formicariidae > Formicarius > Formicarius rufipectus. The sequence continues at coordinate 860,895 of VXAU01001554.1, read as the reverse complement.
TGCGTTGCTTGCAAGCCTCTGAACCAAAGACCCTTTAATCAAAGGGCACACTGTTGGGGGAAAGCACAGAGGGTCTTATTCTCCAGTATAACTCTCAAATTACTTAAAAAACAAAACAAAAAATCAATCAAACAAACAAACAAACAAAAAACAAAACAAAAAAAACGCTGAAGCTTCCCTTTCTAGCATGTTACCTACTGTGCCATGGAGAAGGAGGTTAGAGCATATCTGAAGTAACAGTTGCTGTCTCTGATAGGCATTTCCATATACAGTCATAAATTAGACCTAAATTTGCTAATTGAAATCACCTGCACCCAATGAAATCAATTAGTGCCTAGCAGGAGCAAAAGGCTTATAGAACTCAAGGTAAATAGGAATGGGTCCTTGTTGGATGAAAGGCTTTTTTCAGTATGAAGAGAGGATCTTTTTAATCAATACTTTAGTTTCTGCTAAAATCTTACTGCTTAATTCCAGAGGTATGTTTTGCAACTGGTCTAAAGAGTTGGGGATTTCTCTTTTTTCCAACTTTTCTGATACTTTTGATTAGAGTGTAGTAATGGTTTTTAATGGTGTGTGTAAGGTAGAGGTCATAGAAAAAAGTTCCTTCTCTCACGTCACTAGTATTTAGAGGGTTATATCTCTTGAGGAACTAGAAAAAAGTCATCTACTCTGCAGCAAACATTATTGTTCTATGCCTATTCCTGTTGTCACAGTTTTTCTATTTTTTTACCTAATGAAGATTATTATTATTTGTATCTGAAAGTCAATTTAATGACTCTGTCTTCTGTCTTCATTTTTTTGGCTCTGCCTGCTACTATTGGGTCAAATTATGAATTTTAATTGATTTGGACTGGTTTTGTCAGAGACAGGCAGACTTTCAACTGCTGAACTGCTGGATGATTAACTTTATATCCTAATCACTTTAGCTTTCCTCATTATTCTCTTTTACTAAAGAAAAGACTAGTTCCCTCTTTTTGGAACATGTAATAGTAAGAAACATGGCAAGGTGTGATAATCACTGGGAAGAAACTCCTACAGATGCTGAAATTCATATGCCTTTAGCAGCAGTATAGCACATGTTATTGTAGTTTCCTATGGAGCAAAAGAAGTTCATTGCATGTTGCACTATGTTAATTTCGCACCCTGACGTAGTACTTGAGCTAAAGTGAGGTGGAAGGTAGCATAGAGTAACTTAATATACTAGAATAGTTCTTTTTTTCCATGATTACCTGGAAACTGTGAAACCACCTGAGATAAAGTGGGTGGAAAGGACCAGCATGCACCTTGCATTACTGTTTGGTTAATTTCATTGCATTCAAAGCATCTTTATCAGAAGGATGCTTTTTTTGTGAGCTTTTTCTTTTTTTCTTTCTTTTTATTTTTTTAAGATTTATTTTTCAGTGCTGTGGCTTTTCTCCAAACAGGAGGATAATTCTAATTTTTAGCAGATGTAGTCCATCCCCTAAGACTCAAGATCAATCAGACAGAAGATGATTGTTCTCCTTAATATTCTAAGATTTACTTTGGTTTAAAAGCCTGTTTTGTGTCCTGCAGGCCCATTATTTACCAAAATAAATGCTGAAAAAGCAGCCATAGTCTCCTTGAAAATTAACAAAACTAGATTGACTTTAAACTCAAATATAAACTGTTCATCGCAGAGGAATAATAAAAAAGAGACTGCTGATGCTGTGACAGTTAAAAGCAAAAGTTCCACATGGAGCATGGACAAGTGAGAAAAGAGGATGAAAAACAGGTGGTAGAATGGAGAGAAGGGGAGGAGATAACAAAACCAGAGGAAAAGTGTGTTCAAGGCACAAGCTTAAGCCAAAGAAGGACATGAAGCCACAGCGGTATACTTGTGGCACTGCAAAAAAGTTATGACTAAACAATCCCAAAACTCTATTGTGGAGTGTATATTGATAACAGAAGTGGCATCTTACTGTAACAGCTTCCCATTTATGGGAAATAGCCCATTTATGTTGGTAGGAATTGAGGTGTTACATACTAAAACTTGGCCCAAATAGACTCATATTTTGACTATTTTTTTTTTGCTCTTTGTATTTGGTACAGTAGAATAGCAACCATTAGCTTAGCTGGCAGCCTGTAGGCTGGTGTGGAGTAATACAACTGGGCCCTAACATAGATGAGAATCTAGACCTAAATGGTCTCTTAAAATAACAGGGACATGAACGATCTAGTTTTTCTTTTATTGGTAATAGTTAATTGAGGAAGACTTTAATCAATACTTCATGTGATTTAAACCTGATACAACCAAGTAGCCTGCTTCTGAGACCCTTTACAACAGAAGTTTGCAATCTTCCTAGGACTCAATTGCATTTCGATGAAGAATATTTCTAGCAGGCTAATTTTCTAGCTAATTATCATCAAATACCTAGACAGATTTTCTGCAGTATTAGATATGCTTTGGAAAAAAAAAATCCCTTCAGTCATATGCAGAAGAAAATTCCAAATTCGTTGGCATAAAGAAGTTCAAGTCTTGAACTAGTGGTGCATTACAATATCTTGGTGTTGGAATATAACATCTTAGAGTTAATAGATAACAAAAATAACTGATTTTGGAATTAAAAATCACAATCCACAGATGGAGTCTTAAATTGTATATTAAAAAATAAGTTGTAGCAATTTCAAATGGAAAACTGTGTTTTCCTCTAACCAATTACCAAAATTCACAGGTCTGTATAGAACTTGCAGAACTTGTTACCCCAAATGTATTCTTCCTATTCCAAAACACTTGGACGTTACACTTAGCCACATATGTTTCTAGTCTACCTCTCTTCATTCTATTCTGGGGTAGTAGTATGAGATGGAGGAACAGGCTTAAAAGGAAAAAAAAGTCTTATTGCAAGAAACAAAGTCAGTTATGTCTCTCTCTGCCACAGTCTGCATCCTTTCAAGTTCATGCTGCTGATACTAAGGCTTCTCCCTCACAAGATCACAACTACACCTCTAGTGAATAGTATTTGTTCAGTGTTGTACTACTCAAGCAGTGGAAAATCAGATTCAAGGAAAATTGTTACCATGGCTTTGGCGGGGGTGCGGGAGTTTAGCTTTAAATGGCTGGTATGTACTTGCAAAGCGTATAACCCAAACCCAGAGCTGACAGTTTAAGTGTGTGATGGGAGAGCAGCAAACAAACGTAACAAACAGATGGGCCAGCCAGTCTGTTACAACGTGGTTCAATTGCAGGTCTGGCTATGTGTGTGTGTGGGAGCTCCTTAGTCAGTCTTAATTGTCATAGCTCCATCAACTTTGGTATTTACAATACCTTTGTTTATAGAATTATGATTAATTTCTTTTGTGATTGAGAAAAAGAATAAAAAATAAACAATCTTTTAAATCCTATGATATTCTGCTCCTTTCAGACATGTAATAAATATCCAGTGAGAGTGATATACGTTCTCTCTGCAGTAAGTGTGAAATAACAAGTATGCATATGTATATGATCTCATTGTCAGTATTTGACAAGCCTAAAAAAAATGTTTTGGCTATAGAAGCTATTGATGTAGGTGTTAGAAGCCATGTGGGAGGGGTCCTTCAAGTTTTCGGAATGCTTGAAGCAGGAACTTGCTGTGTGGGCTAAAAGGACTATATCTATGACCCTCTCTCCCTTCATAAGGCCCAGTCAGATGTAGAATACCCTTTCCTAGCTGGCTGTTGTGGCTGTAGTCCACTTAAATGTAGGCATTCTGCGGGAAGGTCGAATGCAGCATAGCCAAAAGTTGCCATAGCAATAGATTATTATGCTGCTAGAGTAAAATCTTGGATATGTATGTACTGCAATTAAAGTGATAATTGGCCTCAATTAGGAGAAGGAGATCTACTGGGCATGATCTTAAACAAAACTCCAACAAAACCAATCAAAAGCGAAAGAAAAAAGAGCAAAGACACCCCCCCCCTCCCCCGCCCCCAAAATGCAACAGCAGCAAAAGAATAAGAAACCTTTAACTCTACTTGTTTGTGTAAGAAATGGGCAGTTCCACAGCATCATGGTTTGGTTTTTTTTGTTTGTTTGTTTTTGTTTTGGTTTTTTTTTTTTTTTAAGATCTAAACCTGCATGAGATAAATGGCACTCAGCATATTACAGTACCTTTTTTTTTTTTTTCCAGACATACATTTTGGTTTTGGTGAAAGTTGTTTCATTGTGTGAGACTTATACACAATACATTACTAAAAAAAATAAAAGAACCAAACACAAATTTAGGCAAATTAGACAATGTAATCTTGTTTCATTTGTTGGGAGAGGATTTTTTATTTATGAAGCGTGGTGTGTATTCTACAGCAGTAGTCACTTTCAGTGGAAATAAGATGCTGTTCATTGATGAATAATGTTATAAAGGGTTAATTTCCAGAAGGAAATCTGGTTTACCTCAGACTATTTTTTTTTAACCAAATTGACTCTGCTTGATTTGATGTAGTGATCTAATATGACCTTGATTAAATTAGAGAGAAAATGATGATTCAGACTGTTTGTCCTATTGACAATTACTACCTTAGGCTAGGACAGCAGTGAATTAACGTCTTGCCCACAATTTGCAGGGACCTTGGATAGGAATTAATATCTCCTATTCATTTTGACCTTGCCAAGAAGGCAGTAACTGTTGCCAATTGTAAAGTTAGCCTATTTCACCAGTTCAGAAATAGATTCAGGAATTTGCTCAAAGCAGTCCAAGACAGATGACTAGCTTGCCATCAGCCTAGCAGTTTTGCAAGGACAGAGGGATGTACCACAAGTCATTTATACTATTTGAACATCAGCTTTCTAGTCAGCAGCTGCGACTAGATACTCTTTATCCAGCATCTCATACCAAGAGTTGGGGGCAACAGCAACATCTGAGATTAAGTGGAAATTTGCTTCCTTCTACACGGAGTATAGGTCCTGAGTAAAAGTTGCCCGTATGGCAAGGTAGGGAAGAGATTTGCTTGAACTGTCCTCTGAAAAATTTAAGTTTTTGTTCTTTTTGCCTTATTTGCTGGAAAGAGCAAAAGATGTGCTGGTTAGTGCTTTGGAAGCTTCTACTTAATTTCCAGCCCAAGCATTATATTACTTCACAGCAACTTTTAATGCAATGTAAAGCAGTATAGAACAGTTCTTCCTTAGCAGTATCTCATTGCTTGCTTAAACAAAGTTAATTATCTGTGTCTGTTAGTGTGGTTGGTTGTTGAATACTTTTATAAAATTCAAGTTATAGTTGGGGTTTGTTGCACTGAGGATTGTAAAGACCTGGATAAGACAGTAGGTTCTATTAAAAAAGAATATTCAACCTAGTCTTTTAACTGTGTTTAAATCTTGCAATAGGAACAATACATTTCACAGTGTGTGGCCACAACTGTTGAAGTTACAGGCTGGTGTAAAAGAATCCTTTGCATGTAAATGGAATTCTCTGTAGGCAGCAACTTGAAGGCATGTGAAGAGTAGGGTTAAAAACGTGCAGAGTCCTGTTAGTGTTTACATGGAGCACCGATGGGGACGGTGGGGATGAAAGCTTTGCTGTTTTAATGGTAACACTGTACACATTTAAGTTAGCATGTAAAAAGAAAATGTTAATTTTTGTATGCTATAACTAAATGGGAACATGCATTTGAATACAAAACTACTATGTGCTTTTACACAGTGTAACAATTAATGTAACTTGTCAATTGTCATCTCTGAGCAAGCATGGAGATAGTCCCCTGGGACCACTGTGCATTATATATATGTTAGGGAGAAGAAAATTGCCCACATTACAAAATCAGACAAGGTAACTATTCTTGTTTTGCCTTTCCTGTTAAAACTAAGATTTTTCTGGTAAACCTGCCTACCAAGCAGACTTATGATGAGACTAGTACATGGTTCCTGTCAGTTGCTATGGTTTTTCTTTTGTAGTGCTCTCATCAGTACTTTAATAATAGATTCTGCAATGACTCTCAGATTTATTTTTTTTTCCTGTTTGGTGAACAGGGCATAGTTAGAGCTATTAAAAAGGTACTAACCTAGCCTAGAACTGCTGCTACTGGTTATTGGGTATTACCAAGTAGGGTTGGGATTTTAGCCATGAGAGGAAGGAAGGTATTGTGGACACAGAGGACTAATTACAATTATTCTTAAGGACATTGAGTTACCATCAGTTATTGTGTTCCTCTTTGAAAAAGACAAAACTGTTTGTTCCTTTTTGAACTATTAAACTTACAACAATCCAAACATAGTTTTTTTCGAGGATGTTAACCTGGTGGCAGTTTTTCTTTTAAAACGAGTAATTTAAAAGAAAAAAAAAAAGCAGTAGCCATTTTGTTTGTAAAATGTTTGTTTTATGATGCATTTGAAAAGCTATCAAAGCTGAAATGAGTTATTTTGCAACTATAGAGATCAATAGTTAAAAACTTGTAGTATTTTGTGAATAATTCAAGAGATGGGTTTGTTACCTTGTCAGTATCTCTGGAAAGCAACAAAACTAAAGAATTCCTTAAAGTAAAAAAAAGTAGATTTCTTGTTGATACTGTGGTTGAAGGGGTGAATGAATTCATGCCAACAGTTCAGCGAATATAGTGGAGGTGTCAGTCTATTTTGAAGGCTGATCTTCTTTTGATCTCACTGCATGCTTCCCTTTGAAACTGCAAGCACAGAAGCAGTAAATTTTGCATTGTCATAAGCCAAGGAGTAGCTTCCCCTATTTACCATTTACCTGAATGGAGAAATACTTGCTGTTGCTATGTAGCAAACCCATTCTCTAATAGCTTGAGCCTAACTTCTTGGAGACTTGGAAGCCTCCTCTGCCCTAGGGAGGGAGGACTGGTAGGTCAGTTTGCAGAGACCAGCCAGTTGACATCTACAGGATTCTTGGGTGAGCTTGGTACCATTTTGTCCTACTTCACTGCTGCACAGTGAAACTGCTCCAAACCAGGTCTCAATTAAAGGGGAGACCTCCCTCTTGTCAGAAACTTGCACTCACGGGGGAATGTAGAAGATGCAAATAATGTAGTGTACTGGGCCTTCATCCGATCCTTTTTACTCTTCTCACCCCAGAGGTGTGTGCATGTCTGGAAAGCAGCACCCTTTGCTTCTAATGCCCTGGGCTGAAAGGTGAATGTGACACCCCTTACACCACAGCTATGAGGTGTTTCAGCAGCAACCAAGGGACTTCAAATTTTCCAGTCTTAGAGTGGACTTTGTTTTTTGTCCGGAAAGGATAAATGGCCTGATGCAACTGAGTAGCTCCTCAGTATCTCTAAAATTGAGTCCAACATACTCTTCCTGTGAAGTACTTTCAGCCTTCTTCCTCATGTTCAATGCTCCAAAATACCATCTTAATCCAAGATCTGTAGTTGCTTATATCCACTCATGATAAATGTGTACATTTCTTAGCTTATAAACCCTCAGACTTCTTGACCATTCACTTAGCTAAGGTCCAGCAACATGAGAAGCACATTAAGAGCCTGAAAATAAATTGAGGCACACAGAAAAGTTTCTCAGAACAGTGCAAACCCAGGACATCAATTTAGCAGTTCTCAAGCTTAGTAATAAATACAGGATTTTTCTACAGATATCACTGGAGAGGGAAAAATAACCAGACTTTCTCATTCCCTAAAATATCCTAATGAAACATTTGGTGGAATTTAAATAGGAAAATATTATGCTGTGCCAGGAATGAGTTTTACTTTTTAATATTTCTTTGCATTGCATGATAGTGGTTATCAAAAGATGTTTGTAGTGTGAAAATATGTGGGTTCGTTTTGCTTAATTTTTCCCCCCAAGATGATAATGTTGAAACTTGTGGTCCTTGCTTGAGCTGAAAAATTATTAAGCACTTTAGGAGACAAGCTTTTGTTTACACTGATACAGATGGCTGGAATAAATTAGTGGACTTGCTAAAGAACAGCTCATTTTTAGTTTTAAATGCATTTGGGCACTTACCAAAGCTCACATGGTGGCCACTTTATGTTACTTATTCATCTATTTGTGCTTTACAATTTCATGCCCAGAGGCTATGTCTGAAAACGGTCGGAGCTTCTTCCTAACAGAATTTATAATTGTGTCTCTCACACCTAAAGAGCATTGGTACTCTTGCACTGTGGCATACCCTGGGTTATCCTGTATAAGCTACTCTCTCTGAAGCTCTCACTGAGCATTGAAGAGTAACTCCAATTGCGAACAAGCAGATTAGAAAGGCAGTGCACGTCTACACTACTGTGAATGTTTTAAGTATTTTCTCTAAATTGCTGAAGAAATGCACAACGTTGTAATTACATACTGCAACATCAATGCTGCTATTTGGAAGAGGTAGTCAGAGCAAGCCTCACCAAATTTAAGTCTTGAATTCCAGTCCCCCCTGTATTGCCATCCAGGACAAAGGATGGCATAGTTACTGTATGACTCTTCGCTTAAGGACCTTTCAGAAACAGTACAGTAAAATCTCTTTTATACTTCAACTTTTTCACAGCAGTACAGTGAAGACACGCAACACAGATGTTCTCAAAGTTGATGAACCTGGCACTGGAATCAGCAGTGCTGCTACTTTCAACTTTAATAGTGATTTGTCTTGTCCTGGGGAAGTCACCACCACTGCTACTATAGCATAAGAGAAGAAATCAAAATAAACCTAATAAGCTGTTGGGAGTCTTTGGAAGCTTCTTGTCATCTTCATGGCATTTTCTTAGTAACCCCATTTCTCTTGGACCCTCTGCATACTGGATGTATCACTTTTACACTAGTGAACTTGGCTAAGCCAAACTAAAAGGGCAGAAGCATCAAATAATTGAAATGAAAATGGTTTCACTCTCAGTGAGGTGCTCAAAGAAAACAAAAGAGCAACTTAGATTCAATTCAGGCTTTTCTGAATCCTGTGAATTTGACAGATGAACCTGTCTAAATGTACTGAGTAATCTGGATTGCTAATTCAGGCATTCAGATGTTGGGAGATGCTAGATGTGAGACTGTAACCATCACTCTTCATCAAAATGCAACGAATAAGGAACCTGCTCCTGGAATAAAGAGAGTGTGGGATTAAATAGTGCCCATCATGTTCAAGGTACAACTACACAGCAAATTAAAGTCTGGTATATCTGTCTTTCTGGTATTTGAACTGATGTGAATCAGGGGCAGTTTTGATGAAAAAGTGGGGAGTTGCTTGTACCATATGTCAGTACACCGAGACCTCTAGGCTCCCTAATACATCACTGCCAGAATTTGAATGCTGAACTTCCAGAGTTTACAATTCACACTTTAAAGTCACAGATTAACTGCTGTGATGGCTGGAGGAGAAATCTTTTGTTTCAGATTGCGGGTGGTGTACCTGGAACCATTTGAAATTGAAGGACATGACTTTTCTCTCTGCCTGCTGCCCTATCCTCCTTTGCCCTCCCAGTGAGACAGCTATTTCCAGCACAAGGCTGTTGCTGCTCTGGTAGCAGTGAGTACCTGAAGCTTTTCTGACAAAGCTCACATGTAATTATTTCTTTGGCATGTGAGCAAATTTTACCTGAAGAGTACAAGGAACAAAAGGTTAATGGCAATTTTCAAAAGCCTATAACTCAACCAAACCTTAACAGCATTTCATGTCAGAAGTGAAAGTTAGGTCTTTAGCATTGCTCTCTCTTTCTGATGCTTTCAAAATCCGGCTGGGGGGAGAAAAAAATTAAAATCAGAGGTTTAGCACTTCTTGAAAAAAAGCTCAAACCATATCCAAGCTGTGTAACACTTCTCTTACTAAATTTTTTTTATAGCTTTTACTTTAGAAAAGAGGAAGTAGTTGTATTCTGATGAATGTTGTGCATGTCCCTCTCTTTCTGTCCCTTTATTTCCTGAAACAAAGTTCAGCTGTAAATGAGCTTAGTGCTGATAAAAGCACTATTTGCCACAGCTGAGATTCCAGAGTTCAGATGGGTTATCCATGGAAGGCCAGCCCTTCCACGCTGCTGGGGAAAGCTGGCAAAGAGCAGCAAGGTGACATAGACTGGCTGACTGCTGTGGTTTAAAGGCAGTAAGCTGATCCTCAGAAGAAATGTGTGGGAATGGAAACAAGAGGAGCCATGAGTTATAGCAGGGTATGGTTAGGTCTCTGAATCCCTTTCTCTGACCTGCACTTCTTGGCAGAATAAGCCTTGCTTCACTTGTAAGGAAAACTATTCCTTTGAAATATAAATGGTGTTACTGGTTATTGGTTTCATGGGTAAAAAATCCTACAGGTGTCAGGTTCTTTTGACTTGCTAGATTATATGGGGGTAAACCAAGGATTTGCAACTTGCAGAACAAGAGAGAAAATTTGTGTAATGGAGAGTTCAGTAGCTGTTGCTGGTCTCCTTTATAACAAAGGGAGGCAACCGGCTAAGTGGCTGGACACAAAGCAGTTTTATTTCATATACATGGAAATATTACTTGTGAAAAAGACTTATGCGTAATGCACTTGCATATTCAATATACTTCTTGAAAGCTCCCCAGCTGGCATCAGAGACCATTCCTACAAATCCACTCAGCAATGTCAGTATTAGTGAAATGAACCAAAGACTCTTAGATCTGAGATAAGTACTAGCGATGCAGGAGATCCTGCTTCTGATTTTCCTGCCAACACTTTAACTGCTTTGCATGGGTGATTGTAATCAGCAAGAATTGTTATGCAATAGTGCTGAAGCAGAGACTTGAGAAAACATAGCTCTCACTTGAGACACAAAAGAACACAACCTTATTTCTCCACATATTGCAAAGGAAAAAAAAAATCTGTATTGGGCATCTCAAAAGTGCTCATTTACAGACATGGAAAGGAATAAAATAATTACAAGCTAAAGAAAAATTTTCATGCTCTTCTGCGAGAAGCATTCTCTATGGAGATGTGAAAGGAAGAGAAAAGGCAAGCCAATTCCCTACTGCACCCAAAGGGTCATCAGTGTCTAGAAGCTACTTACACTTATCCAGACTTTGTAAAGCAAATATGAGTGGGAAGCCCTTTTTTAATCCTATTTTTTGCTGCTTCTTTTTTTTTTTTTTTTTAATACTGTAATAAAGAGGAGAGAGTGGAAGTTAACTGGATAAAATGTATGGTATAAGGAGGATGTTGAAAAGCAATCTGGGGTGTGTTTTGGACAGAGGAGAAAGAACCCAAGAAGTTGCCAGAGATACATACTGGAAAACCAAAAATTAGTCTTGAACCTCTCTGCTCTTGTAAAATGGTGATAAAAGAGATCATATTTTGGGGAATCATAGGTGTGGCTACTTGCAAGTGCTGTCTAGAAACTGAGATCAGTGTTTGGTTTGTTTGGCTTTTCTGCTTTTGTTGTTGTGCTTTAGGTTGTTTTGTTTGGGGTTTATTTTTTTTTCCTATTGGTTTGGTTGGAGAATATTTCCGTTTGCTGATTTCTGGTTTGTTTTTCGTTTGGTTTGGGTTTTGATGTTTGGTGGGTTGTTTTTTGTTTATTTATTTATGTTTTAAAAAAATGTAGCAGGGAAAGTAGAACTGCTTTGTAGGCCTACCGCAGGGGGAACAGTGATTTCAGAGATACCATAAATGTTGTGGTGCTGGTGCTAAACAACCGCAGTGTTTGGGACGGACAGACACCACCCGAGCTCACAGGGTGGTGACGGTCCCCGCGGCAGGACGGCTGTGCGGGGACCCTCCCGAGCAGGAGGAAGGGCTCGCTGTCCCTGGTGAGGAGGAGAGCGAAGGTTCAGGGGGAAGGGCTCGCTGTCCCCGGTGAGGAGAGCAGCGAAGGTTCAGGGGGAAGGGCTCGCTGTCCCCGGTGAGGAGGAGGGCGAAGGTCTCGCTCTCCCGTGCGGGGAAGGGAGAAGGTTCAGCGGGGAGGGCTCGCTGTTCCCGTGAAGAGCAGGGCGCAGGTTCAGGGACAACCCGGGCCAGTCGTGCTGGGAGGGTGTACGCGTAACTCTGGGCAGAGTGCACCTCTCTTTGGTGAGCAGGAGAGGGGCCGCGGCCAGAGGTGTAGCAGGGCTGGCTGCAGCCCTGACGTGCAGGCTGCTCCTGTGGGTTTGTCATGAAGGGGATGAACACCCAGGGTGTTGTTTGGCCCTTTCCGCGCAGCTCCCCTTCCAGGCGCTGCCGGGGACCCGGTGCGCTCGTGGGCCGGGATGGCGAGCGGCCCCCGGGCCCGCTGACCGCCCCGCCGACACCTGTGCCCTGCCCCGGGGCGGGCCTGCCCCGCGGGCGCGCCCGCCCGCCCACCTGGGCGTTGCTGCCCGGGCTGCCGGCTCCGCCTCCGCCGAGCTCCGCTCCCTTCCACTCCGGGACTGCGGGGAGCCGCGGGAAGGCGGTGGCGGTGCGGACAGCATGGCTCATGTGCTGAGCCGGGACCCGGTGGACATTGAGGTACCCACTCGCCCTGCCGGGCTGTTGCTAGCGGGGAGGGGGCTCTGCCCGGCGGCGGCGCCCGGGCTGGGAGCGCCCCACAAAGTTTGGCGGCGCTGGGGGCCCAGAGCTGTCCTGTCTCCGAATGCCCTCCGCGCCCTGGCCAGACCCGCCCGGCGTAGGGATGTGCGGGGGTGGCGCTCGGCACCTCCCCTCTGTTCGCCGCCCCTGGCATCCCGCAGGGCAGCGGCCGCCCGAGCACCCTGTCCCCCGTGCGGTCGGTCTGCCGGCTCGGGCAGAGTTCCTGAGAGGCAGGGCTGCTCCTGGGCCGTGACCTCATGGGCAGCCTCAAGCTGGCAGGCGGGTGTTCTCTGTCCCGCAGCTGCCTGTGGGCCGGCGGGACCGCAGCGCTTCGCTGTCCCCCCGTGGGCCGGGCTGAGCTCACGGGCTGCGCTCAGTCTCTCGGACTAAAACAGTTACGTGGAAGGTGGAGCAGGATGGCAAGTGTAGTACCCTTGCTGTAGGTGGCTTTCTGCACCTGGGGCACTCTGTTTTTGTGTGACATTGCTTGCCACAGGTCTGGCTGGAATCTTGGAAGCAGGGACCGGGTGTGCCCTGGTGCGAGGTGGGCTGTGTCCGAGGCTAGTGCAGTGGAACACGTGGTGAACTCATGCCCTTGTTAGCCAGGTTGTGTGGCTGAGCTTCAAGGTATCTGTTTCCCACCCTTCACAGGATCTCGCATGTGGCTTTAAACTTCAGTTCTTTATGAGGAGTCTTGTAAAACAAATGCGACAATGAACCAACTTGTAGTTGATAGTCTTGTTTTTGCCTGACACAAGTTTTTCTTGTGGTACACCTTAAAGTGTAAGATGCAAGTTTAGGGTGGGCTGTTGCAGTTCGAGGGCCCAGTCATAATACACAAATGTGCACAGCAGCAGCTTGAACGGACCTCTAGGTCAGGTGTGACCGAATTTTGTCGTCAGGTCTCATATTGACATTTTGTGTCCAGTCCATTTCTGAACTGAGCAGCTGCTCAAACCATGACTAATGTCCAGAATTGGAATGGGCAGGAAGAATGAACTATCACAGAAGCCTTTCTGGCAGTTAGGGAGGCACTGTGGTATGAAATACATACTGCCTGTCTTTTACCAGCTCAATGTTTTCAGAGCAGCCAATCAGGGATTTTTCAAGTGTTGAAGTTAATTTTTCTGTGTCAAAGGACTGATTTTTATTTGTACAGATTTTTGAATACTTAAGTTTTTTTAATGCAAAATATTTCCTGGGTTACATTGTTTTGCATTTCTAAATATATATTACTCAGATTCTAAGAAATTACGGAATTCAAGGTATATTCAAAGTATAGGATCATGTGTTGGTAAGAGTAAGTAGTATATGATTTAGAAAACTAACTGATGGATTTTGAAGAGGCTAGTATTTACTGTGAGGTTGCAAATAGAAACTTTGGTTAGTATCTTCCTCTGTTTTTGTTTTCAGCAGTCATTTAAACTAGCAAGGAAATCAAGGCAGTCTACTTACCAAATGCATTGTCCCTTCCCCATCTGTTCGAATAAATTTAGTCATTGTATGATTTGTCTCTCAGATGAATATATAGGACTTCTTTGTGTGTGTGTAAGAAAGTACTGTATTTTCAGTAAAATATTTTATCTTTGCCTTTGGAGTAGGGACAGTATGTGTTAGCTAAGCCTATCATTGTAGATAAATATTGTCACTAATTTACTTGTTGAGTGGAGTAGTCTATTAACATGAGCACTGGCAGCAAACTTCAATGTTTTGGTCACTTTCTTGGCAACAGTATAAAACCTGAAAAAAACGATATAATGAAACTTATCTCAATGGTTAGCGTCTCAAATTCAAGTTCATATAATTATAATATTAAATAGGATTTTTGAAGTCCAGGTGCTACTTGATAATTTATTTAAATAGTTAAGGCTGGATAAAAAGAGCTATCACTGGTTAAAGATGAGCTGAGAATCTGTGCTAGAAGTAGCTAAAATCACAGCCAGTTCTCCAAGTTATTTTACAAAGGAAAAATTCTGGGAAGCTGTCCCTGAGAAATCTTGTCCCCTTTCTTTGACTTGGCCAGCTGCTTCAACCTCTGGACCTAACTAAAGATAAAGAACTTACATAGATAATTGTGTTGTAAAAATCTGCTTTCCATATTGTGGAAGACTAGGTGCGTTGTGATTTAAATATATAGTCTTCTCCAATTTTTTTTAAATTTTTTTTTTAACACTACAACTGCCAAAAAAATAACCCCCAAAATGCAAAAACAAAACAACTCCCCTCAACTACTGCCAACTCCAAAAACAGCAATACTGCCTTTTTTTAAATACAGTCAACTGTCAAAATGTTCTGCTAATATTTCTTGGATGCAGATACTCTAAGGAAAAGGAAAGAGAACTTACTCAAAAATAGCTACATGTGAAAGTGCCTACCTTGGATTTATGGTACAAGGACTTGCCTTGGATTTTTATTTATTGCCTCTCTGAATTTTTGTAAGAATTTTGCAAATTGCATTATGAGAGCAACAGTCCCTTTCTAACTTGTAAAGTCAAACTATGTTAAGTGCTATAGTCTGAGAGACTGTAGCACTGACATTAAAGATCCAGAGAGTATTTGCAGACTTCATGTCAACTTCTCAATGATACTTCAGGAAAGTAAGTCTTCCTGTTTCTGACTTTTTTTTTTTTTAAACCTGATTCATTACTATCATTATGTGTAAACCATATGTAATTATATCTGTTGCAATCTTCAGATTTCTTTGGGGAATTAAAATTGTCAAATTAAGTACTTGGAAATTAATGAATGGCAAAACTTTGAGGTGTCAAGTAGAATCTTGAATTACATTGAGTATTGTTCTGTGTGCTGTGTTTTCCTGACTGGATTCCAGTATTTTCTCTGCAAGCTCTCTAGTTGTCTTATTTGGTGGTGTTTGGGTGGTGAACACTTTTATAATTCTTTGCCCTTCACACTACAGCTAGTCAGAGTAGGTCTCCCAGCCTTCCTTGGTAAGGGCTGCTTCTCTGCACAGTCGAGATGCTTTGCCACCCTGTCACAAACTTGAAACACTGACAGTAAATTAAAACCCTTTCCCCCAACATAACTCAGTATGAAACAGTGTTATCGTTCTTACAGTAGGTAGAGAGCATGTTGGCACTTCACAGATCTCACCTTCCTTCTGAATCATCTGTTGCATATGTTTAAAGGGGAGTTGGTTGTTGATCAATGGGTAGTTCTCTGCTGGACTAGCAGCTGGGTATCTCAAATGCTGTCACAGATGTTTCCACCTCAGCACTGATGCCAGAAGTGAGAATAAAGTGAAAGGTGTGAAGGGCTAGAGCCATGTTCTAAAATGGCAATCTGGGACTTGTCTGAGAATTATAAGGGTAGATCTGTGTATGTCTAAGAGCTAAGCCTGGTGTGCTCAAAGGAGGATGTAAGGCAGTGACTGAAAGAGTACTGTAGAAACACAAGAAATTTCCAGCAAGATAGCAGAGAATTCTACTAGTCAGCATGGTTCACAAAACCGTCAGGCAGAAGTTATGTGAATGAACAGCTGCAGATAGTTTTCTTTGATCTAAGCTTAGCTTTTATTTTTAGAATCCCCAATTATTACATCTCTCTATTGTAGATACCTGTTAGTTGTTTGAAGTTCCATAATGAAGCTTTAATATGTAGAATGTTTTTATGCTGCTGATTTATAGCTTGTGATGATCAGATGGCTGTTACAGATTGATGGCTGTGTCTTCCTAGGGTCATTTGACACAGTGAGAAAGCTAAACTTCCTATTTAGCTGTTTTTGTTTAATGAATTTCTCAAGCCTTTTCATTGTCTTAGAGGTTTTATTGTAATAAACCCTTAGCTGAGAGGAACAGCAATTACAGCATGATTGCTAAGACCTTGTGGAAGATTATGGACCACAATTACCATGTCTGTCTTAGAGAGTTGAATATGATTTACTCATCAGGTTAAAATTTGATCTGGCAAGTAAGAAGGAAAATCTTCTGTATGAAACATTATCTTTTCATGTTTTAAATGCAAATCCTGTTGATGTTCAAGGAGTTATGTATAGTCTTGCCTCCACTGCTGATAGTCTGAGACACTGTAGCACTGATATTCAGTCAAGTCCTTCAAAATAATTATGTTGGGAGAATAAATAGACTTGTGCTTTTCATTTTCCTTCAACCTTGACTTTTAATGTTACTTATGAGTTCAACTTTCAATTTTTTTTCACATTCTTTAAATTCTACTTTTTTAAGGTCTTTCAAACAGGCACCTCTATTCCCACCTGTTCTCATGGCTGGAACTTGAGTAGTCCCTGCAGTTAGCAACTCTGAAAATGAGAAGGAACTGAAATTAATTTTCCTTTTAGTTACAGAAATGTATTTCATGATTATTTTATGTTTCAGACCAAACTTGAATTTTATTTTTATTCCTGCATACTGTTACATCATCTAAGAAAGTAAAACTGCATGTTGATGTAGGAAGCTGAGGTTCCTAAGGCAGGATTTTGCCCATCAGCTGTGACAAGTGCAGGGCAGTCATTTGAGATGCATTTGAAAGGGTGCAGTTTTAACAGCAGGACAGATCTTGCCCACTTTCCAGTGCAGCCCAGAGAAGTGTGGCTGTATCTGATGGACTGGCATTTGCTTGGACCCAAGATTGCTTAGATCTCTCAATCCTACCAGCCAGTGTGTGCATGGTGCAGTTTGTGCTACCCAAAGACACAAACTGCTGCTTTTAAAATTAACACTTTCAAAATATTCCACTTTCCATCCTGTCCTTATACCATTTTGCCACTGTCAGTAAAATGACCCAGGTAACGCAAATGTAACTGGTACTGAGTTGGGAACGCACTTCTATTTAAAATATTGACAAAAGCTAAAATTCTTGGTGTCTGCAGACAAGCTGGGTTGAGTATGTCCTGTTTGTTCTGGCTACGCTAACCCTTTGACAGCACAGAGTTCAAATCAAAAACTGCTTTCTCTCCCTCCCTTGTTGCCTGGCAACCTCCCTCCTCTTATTAGCATATTATTTCTATTCCTCTTTTTATTTCATCAGTACAGTGTTACACACTCTGCTCCCTGCCCTGTGCTGTTGCCTTTGAGAAGAGCAGGATTTGTGCCTTTGTATTAGACTTCAACAAGTATTTGATTTGGCGAAGAAATCAGACATTTGGAGTTAGGCAACCCTTTGCCATAAATGCCTTATCAGAAACTCAGGGGGTGGTGTTTGTGTGGGCATATTTTTTTAAGTCTTTTCATTTTCATTTGCTGTCATTTTTATACTAGGGGCAAAATTCTTGCCGATCAGCACAGCATAAATCTCTGGCAACTTTTCATGTGCAGGGCATTAATTTGTGAAATGTGCTAACAGAGACTGGCTACCCAGATCTTGGAGGGTGTTTTGTCCTCTTGGTCTCTATGCAGTTCAAATACAAGTTCATAATTCAAGATGTAAATTTTAAAGTTGGGTATATCCAGGGCAAACTGATGGGGAAAGAAAGCAACGGAAGAAGTGGAAGAATTGAACTGGGTTTCTTCTCATAATTGTTTCTTAGACATAAGAACATCTAAATTATCCAGTTGTATTCTTTTATGAAATAATAAATGATTCAGATAGGGTTATGGGTTTAACTTTAAAATGCCTTTTTTTTTTCCTGCTCATACTCTTGCAGCTGTAACACAATACCAAATTTTTTTGTTGTTGCATATGCTGCATATGTTGCGTTGAAGTGGGCAAACTTCTTTAAATATGATTAGGAAAAAATAACAGTAACAATGAAAATTAGGAGACACAGTGAGGAGAAATGCTGAAGCAAGTACATTTGGGGACTATATAGATCAAGATATGTAAAGGAGTTTTTTCTTATTACTATCCAAATAATAAGTCACAAATTAAATAACCTATTTTTTCAACATCTTTGTTTTCTCATGCTATGGACTGAGTTTGGCAATTTAACTTTGTTCCTGTGGCAAAATACTTAAACCTTCTGCTGAAACATCTGGTTTCTTTCCATGGTCATAAATGCCTCCCTGAGCCAATGTGGAATTTTGTGTGTTTTTAGATCTCACAGAAACTTCACCATTTGAAACTAAAGTAAGCCCACCTATGAAAGTATTTTGTTTTTAATAATAGTTCTAGTACTTATACATATAGTTTTAGAAAGCATTATTAGTATGATAAATATTATTATATGTGATGTCTATATTTTATTTGTAAATTTAAAGTGATAAACATAATGAGGTCCTTGAAATGCCAAACCTTTCACCTCTGCTCAAGCCAAGGTTCAGTTTTATTTTCAATATGACATTTGCTACCTGAAGTGTTACAAGTGACTTGACCTTAAGATTACATTTATTTTAGTTCATTGAAATGGTTGGCCTTTCCAGTTCAACTTGACACCAACACTGCAAATGGGAGAAGGCAGACATGCTTGCCTGTGACTTTGAAATCATAAAAAAGTTGTTTAGGTGATGAATCTAAATGTTTCCATTTAGATGGGGTGGTAGTGATCAGTTAAAGGCAATCATGGTGCATCCTGACATTTTAATTTTAGGTTAAAACCAATTATATATGTAATTAATGAGAGAAGTGACCAGGCAGCCAAACTGTCTCATTCACATGTTGTGTTGCTGTGTGTGGATTTTTTAAAAAAACCTGTTCATACCACTTTGAGACTGTAGAAATGAGGTGGAAAAATTGAAACCTGCTTAGAAAGTTTGATGTTAGTTAATATATTCTTCCTAGGGATGTTCTTCTTTCAAGTATTAGTCATACATGCAATATCATTAGGTTTATTCTTATTACGAAGCTTGGACTATGCCTTTTTCAGATAGATTGTTGTGGTGCCTTCTTTGTTTGTTAATATGTTGCTGCACACTTGCCTTGGTTCTTTGTTGTGATTTTGTTAACTGTGCTCTGAGAGGACTTAATTTAAATTGAAACTTCTGTTGGAATGAACAGTCCTGGCCAGTTTTTTTTTTTCAGTCAATGAAACATTTTACCAATGTGGAGAGAATGAAGCAGGCTGTTGTGTAGGAGATGCATCACTGAAAACTGGAGTTTCCTGACACGTGGTGGTTTTGTGCTGTAGAGTCTGCACAGGGCTGTCTACCCAGCCTTGAGAGAGGACATCATGCTGCCTAATTGCATGCATGTCAGTTGATTAAGGAATGATAATATGATGCTCTGAAGGAATCCCTTTGCAGTCTTGGGATCAAAGGACAGAAGGCAGGACATGCACTTCTGGGTGAGGAGAAAAATGCTGATAAATATGTGGAAGGATCTAGCAGGAAAGAGAAATGAAATATGCCTTGCAAGCATGCTATTGCTGAGTTTAATAATCAGAGCATTTTTCTGTACATCCATTGCGCTGTTTCCATCTATACTAACATCTTGCTCATTATAAGATGAGCTTAGGTTTGCCTTGATTGTGAAGGGCATTCTATGAAACCCGATTCTATTCTGCTCTTAACAATAAACTGACTATGCTTCCATCCAGGCATTTCTATCATCCATGCAAAACTCCAGAATTTGTTTGTGAATATAGGTAGAAGTGTTAGAATAGGTTATTAAGAATGTAGACCCATAATGTGAGTAAAGAAGATTGGAAGTATAAAGAGAGGTTTTACACCTGGAAGTTATTATAGTTACTTAGATTGAGTGAGAATAATAACCAATTGTTTTCTAAGATGTATGACACATTTATGAAAAACCTTGAAGGATAAATGGATCTTTTTAGTATGCTACTTCCACAAAGGACTCTATGAATAAAATAATAGTGAGAGAACTCTCAGTGGATGCTGAATACTGCTAATTGATGAAATTATTACTTATTACACTGTGACTGAACTCTGCTTAGAAACACTATTTTCAGTATGATTTTTTTGAAAATGACAGCTGAAGTGTAAGAGGCTTTGTATTGAAAGTGAATAGTGATAATTTCTTGATATCTTTGAAATGAAGGCTATTTCAATGACAGTTAAAACGGAGAAAAGTGATCTTTTTTTAAGTGCTTAGATCATGAAATTTCACTATGGAAATAAAATGAACTTTTTCAGAAATCAATAAAGTAGACTTAATGTGGATTTATGAGGCATTTTAAAAATAACTTTAAATATTCTATAATAAAGCATTCAGTTATTTGTGTCAGCAGTTTTCATATTATGTCACATGTAGGAGTTAAAAATTGTTTGTGAGGTAGGGTGTAGTCTTCATGTTAAGGAAAACTAATTCTAAATTAAATCAGCACTGAAGAAGTACTCAGTGATTTACTGCTCAGGGCAAAAATGGGAATAAGAACCAGATTTCCCTTTGGTTTAGTACTGATGTAATTAAAACCTGCTGTCCTTCTTAGTGTGTCTAGTTAGGTTTATATAATAACTGTTACGGATTGTTATCAGTAACTGGTGTGAAGATCTATGCTCAAAATATGATGTGTAGTGTAATATTTTGGAATATAATTACAGGTGAATATGAGAGCTGACTTTTGCCTTACCAAGTCTGTTCATCAGTCCTACAGATATATCACCCTGATAATCTTGGCAGTCTTCAGAATCAGAGGAACAAAGTAGACTTTTGCAAATTCACACTCACACTTGCATATGGATGTGTGTGTGTGCTGATAACACAAGAACACAAGATGGAAGATTAGAAGTGGTTCCCAGAATTATTCTGCTTCTGTTTTAAAACTTTGGTTGATACTGCCTTTTTTTTGAGTTCCATTTGAAAATGCAAAATTTAAAAGATTTTGCTAAGTTCAAACATAGCTTTTTAAAACAGATGGAAGTGAGAAAGTGACAAAAGAATTGTCAAAGAAAAAAAAATGCAAACAAGATAACCACAACAGAAGCTGTTCTAGAATGCTAGTGATAAAATGCAGAAATGAAATGAATACAGAACAGAAAAAACCTAAAATATTATCTCTTCTCCATATATATACAATCTGACTAAAATGTCAGCAGTAATGAATACTATGGATGACTGAAGGGGCAGCTCTCTTTCATTAGAAGAAGATATGATAAGAAATAGTTTCCAGAAGTATGTAGAATAAGAACTGCTTCTTAAGTAAAGCAGAGTAACTTCCATGCTGCTAAATCTTGGTACCGGCTGAGGAGATAAGATCAATTGATTTAGTAGTATTTTGCTCAAAAGTGAAGTTAGTTAGTTTTTAACTCCCAGCATAATGTTCTCTGTGCACTTAATGAGCCCTTCATGAAAAATACATAAGCTGTCTTGAGAGTTGGGTCAAAATTCTTGTGCTGGAGCAATGTTCTTACAAGGTTTGTTCTCTGATTTGCTTTTATAATCTTAGCTGAACAGCTAATCTGTTCAGCTTCATCCAGATTTCCTGTCCATCCCGTGCAGCTCAAGGCAGGAACATGGGGATGAAGATCATCTCATTCTTAGGAGACTCCAGTTACAATTAGACTATTATACAAAAGTGTATGTTGTAATTACCTGTGACTCTTCCCCCTTTTCTTCCCTGTTTTAAATGAGAGCTCAGGAAGTCATGTATTTGAGTAGAGTTGTTTAAACTAAGGTAATTTCCGGCTGAGAACTGTCATCCTAGAGGCATACGTGTGAAAGGCTGCTAGTTGATGTGTAAGTTAAGGAGAGTGACAGAGAACAACTATTGTCTTTTCTGTGTTTTGTCCCACTCAGCTAGTGTGCCCTTCTTGGCATACTGGCAGCAGTGAATCCCTTCCTCAGGTGCTGTAAGAAGCAGCTTAATTGGGCATGCAGCTTTCACTTCTGGAGTTAGTCACTTGCCTAACTTAAGAAAATACACTGATCTATGAATGTAGGCCTTTGCTTGGGAAAAGGGACCAAACAATAGCTAAAAGAAGAGCTAGCCTAAAGTCTAGTGGAAGCAGCTCAACATGGCTTGGCAATGTGTGCCTGCAGCCCAGGAAACCAACAGCATTTGTGGGCTGCATCAAAAGAAGTGTGGCCAGTGGGTTGAAGGAAGTGATTCTCCTGCTTTACTCTGCTATTTTGAGACTCCACCTACAGTGCTGCATCCAGCTCTGAGGTTCCCAACATGAAAAGGGTTTGGAACTGTTAGAGTGAGTCCAGAGGAGAGCCAGAAAAATGATCACAGGGCTGGAGGACCTCTCCTATGAAGACAGGCTGAGTGAGTTGGGGTTGTTCAGAAAAGAAGGCTCAGGAGAGACCTTTCGAGCAGCTTCTAGTACCTAAAGCAGGCCTACAAGAAAGCTGGAGAGGGACTTTACAAGGGGATTTGGTTTTGAACCTAAAGAGGGTAGGTTTAGATCAGGTGTTAGGAAGAAATACGAGGGTGGTGAGGCACTGGAACAGGTTTCCCAGAGAAGCTGTGGATGTCCCATCCCTGGAAGTGTTGAAGGCTAGGTTGGATGAGGCTCTGAGCAACCTGGTCAAGTGGGAAGGTATCCCTGCCCATGGCAGGGATTTGGAACAAGATGGTCTTTAGTGTGCTTTCCAACCCAAATTGCTCTATGATTCTGTGAGGTAAAGACTAAATCCACATTTCTGAAGCTGTCAGGCACAGAAGAGCAGGAAGATAATTAAAGCACTTACATAACAGTTACCTAGGTAGTTTTCCTTTGCATTGTTTCTAAATAACATTAATTTCTGTTGCTCTGCAGTATGTGCTGCTGCTCATGCCAAACCACAAAGTGATGCTGAGCTGAGACAAGTGTTTGTTAATATATCCATCTTAATTGAATGATAGCTTTGTGATCTTGTATCTTGTAGTCTAGGCAAGAATTCATTGACCTGTCAGCAACATGAGGATTTTATTTTTTCAAAAGTTAAATATTTTAAATTTTATACTTGAAATCCATGGCTTTAGAATCATTATAATATGTTTATAGAACTACTTCACTGTAATTTCAGAAAACCTTGCAGATTATAAAAATAGTTCTTTCTTGTTCAGAGGTCTCTCAGCAGAGGTGCAATTTTGCTTAATAAGTAAAAGAATTGGAAAATTACGCTACTATATACAACTTTATAAAGTATTTTAAAGATAAGTTTTCTGTATAAGCATGTGACAAAATGATACATCAGAATCCAAGTGTTTTCTGGTATGTTTTTAGACTGGACAGCCTAATCTGGTAACTTATTTTTTTGAGAGTACCATCTCTGCCTCTATCAGTATTTAATGTCAATAAGATTTAAAAATAAAAAAAATGTAAGAGTGAAGAACTCCAAGGAATTCCTTTGTATTTCCTATTATCAGTGTCTGTTCCATTATCATCTATAATGCATGTGATTCCCCATGTACTTACAGAATGTCACATTTCTTTCCTTCAAAGTGTCAACATCCCTGTGTGCTTTTGCGAAAGACGACAAGGATGGTTTTAAAAGGAAAAGGGGGAACTAGGAAAAGTTTCCTCTTGCCTTACTTACATGGGCTGTCAAATTTTGTTGCTTGAAAATTGATGTGGTTTTTTTTTCCAATTATCAGACATTTAATAATATTTTAAAATGTGACTTAACATATCAAACCTGTGTACAATTAACAGATCCTTCACATTTTCATTTTACTTCTACATGCTGATTCTTTTTTCCTTTTTGAGTAGAGTACTCTGATGTATATACAAAGTTACTAGAAAATTAGTAGTTCCACTTCCAGTTTGCATGTTACAATTATATTAAACAATTGTTGCTGAAATTTTTGTGTAAGTTCTCATACTAGTTGCACAAAGGTAAGTTTACTTGTTATTTCTTAATATTGCAACAGATTTAGAATGTCAGTACCAATAGATCGTTGGCATGTTCTTGGAACAAATACAAATGTTCACATGTGTTTCAAGCACTGAACGTAATAGATCTCTTGATGTGTATTGTCACTCTCATTCTTGTGTTTTAGTTTATTTATTGGACTTTGAAAATCACCTTTTAACAAAGTTCTCAGAACATTGCTTTGCTCAGCTGAAATTAGTTCTTTGGTTTTGCCAATGATTAAACTTAAGCCATAGTAACTTTGCTAATTTCTCTCTTGTGCTCAAAAGTTTGTAGAGCATTCACCTGTCATGGACTGACTTTAATGCAAGTCTGGGTTTTGGTTAAGCACCCACAGGTGGGGGTCCAATGGGGAGGTTCAATTATGGAGATAGTGGCCTGTGTTTGGTTTAGCACTAAGAATATTTTCAAAGGCAACTAAGCATGCTTTCTCTTGAAGTCTGTTTGTCTTGTAGAAAAATAGAAGTGAGGTGTAAATGTATATGCATGATAATGATCCTTTTTACTGTGATCCTTTCATTAAGTGACTCTCCATATGAATGAGCAGTTACCAGATAACATTTGTATTCCTCATGTAACAGAGCAATTTTACGTGCAAGCAATCGAGGCATGGATCATTTTTATAGTGAGGAAACAAAAAACTTCTCTTCAACCTGTGATACAAATCTCATATTTTCTGAAGCTTTAAGTTTTGATATATAAAAAGGAATATATTTTTGTTAGGAAGATGAAAAAAGGTAACTTTGTGTGTAGTGGGTTTTACAGACTGTGGAGACCATGCATGTACTTACTTCTAACATAACAGCATTCATGAAGCTAAGAATCAAGGTGGTGTCATGAGGTTCTCTGGGGTTTTTATTTAATTTATTCTTTTTTTTTCACTTACCCATTTGGTTGGATGGTTAAAGACTGTCCCGTTAGAGTGGAAAACTAATGTGTAGAAGGATAGCTTCACCAAATTAAAACCTATTTTTAAATTGTAAATGAAGTAATAGTCAACAAAATGAATACATAATAGTGAACTCAACTCAGTAAATCTACAAGAGCTGTGTTCAGCTGTGCCTACTTTGAATTTATATGAAGGCTAATATTTTTGGATGCGATGTATTGTTTATACTGTAAAAATATGATCTTGTCACGGAGTAGGATGTCCCTGGAGAAGCCCCTGAACTGTTCTTTTGGTATGGTGAAATTTGAACTTGCTTTATACGGTTTTGATGTATATATGCTTGTGTTAAATACATGAATAATTCACTGAATACTATTACTACTTGAATACTTAAAAAGTAAAGCAGGGAGGCTGAGTATTCACTTTAGTTTTCCCTGTGAGGGTCAAGGCACTTCTGCAGAGATTAGTTGTGTCAAGGAGGTAGCATGCAGAGTTTCCAGCAGTGTAATTTACCACACAGAGCTCTTCCCATAGAGGAGAGTGGTTGGTATCTAAGGGAAACAAGTAGCACTTCTTGTTTTTTATCTTAGTAAACCTCTTAGAATTTACAGTAATACCTGGCACAAAAGCATTGCTGAGTTAGAGAAATCAAGTTCTTAATCTGAAAGTTACGGTATCAACAAGATTACATAAACCAAGTTTAGAGTTGTGTAATTTTGCTGCTTTGTTAATCTGTAATGCATTAACTTTGCTTTTGTAACAGAAAGTGACTGAGGCATAACACTTTTGTTAAAACATACTCCTAAGACTATCCTGATTTTTGTAGAAGGGATTCAGAAAACTGCCCATTTTGTTAAAACTTGGTGTTTATATACTGTGGGGAAATCTGAGGATCATGAAAACCTGTAGTGGTAAATCTGTTTTGAAAAATCTCCTTCTCTAAGTATCTAGTAATAGATCTAGGTGTGCACCTCTGTGATACTGGTACGTTATGATGGTATTACAGGGTAAAGGGACTTTCTCTCCCTACGTATTAGAGGCTGTGGAAGGAGTGCAAGAAACCAAAAAGTTGTTTGCTCTGATATAGCAGCAGTCTGTCTTATCTGGACATGTAAAGATGATACGGTATTTAAGTGCTGTGCTCAAGGCAGTGGTTTGTCAGTGCACAGCTAGAATGCGCTTATCACAAGATCATCCACTGGCCTTACTTCTTTCTCTTTTTTGAGACTGAGCTTGTGTGTCTCAAAAAGAAATTAGTCTTGTCATTTGAAGTTGGGTCTTGTTTTCAGATGTATTTGAGTTCCCCCTGCCCAAATGCTCATCAGGATTTGGAGTCAGACCTCAGTCCCTTGATCCTGTTGGCTTCTCAGACCCTGTCTCCTAGGAGGCTGTAGTGCTGCTGCACTTCTAGCACTGGTTCATAGGCTGGTTGTCTCTCCAAAGAAGTGGAGCCCCATCTTCCAGCTCTCTGGACTTTGGGGACTTTGGTTTGCAGCTCTCATAATAGTGTTAAGTGCTGTTTCTCAGGCATAGACAGAAAGGACCACAAGGAAGGATTTATTCTTATTGAAAGAGAAGAGAGTTGCACCACTTCACACTATGATACACGGCAATACAATGGGTTTGCAGTAAGCTTGGCTCACATATGCAGCCATTTTTCTCGGTAACAGAAAATGTCTGGTAATACACAAAAATAGTTCTTTGGAAGTTTCCTTAGGATTCTCCAAAGGCTGGCCACACCATTCCCCTGACATCTCTGGTCATTTCACATTTCATTGAACTTTCTCTGGCTGTCTTTGCCTCCCATTTAAACCAGACCTGAACTAGTGTTAAAGCAGTCTTTTCACCTTTTTGAAATTTTTTGGATGAATTCCTCAGATATATTGTCATCCAGGTTATATAAATTGTAAGGACTCTCTTCAGATCTTGAGTAAGGAAATACACATTTGACACAAGTATGAATTTGTGGGATATTCTGTCGTACATATGCATGGGGGAGAAATTCACAATGTTTACAAAGAGCTGACTTCTGGAAGACTTGGCAGCATAGATACTTATTCTTTTAAATCTTGTTTATCTTCTGGTGTTCCAGTCTATGACTGGAACTTAGTTTTGCTGATTTGGCAATGAAACTTTCACTTGTGATAGAGACTTTACATGATGTGTAAAGTGCTGCATTTGTTAGCGGTTCCTGCAGCTCTCCAAGAGGCAGGGTAGATATGAGATGTAAAATGTTAACTAGGCAGTTGAAATTTGATATTAATAGAAGAAATTTCTGCCTTAGCCATCTTTTTCTTCACTGACATGATTTTAAAACACTGTTCATTATTCTGGGTCATCTAATCTTGTGAAAACAAATACTTCAGTCTTGTTCTTTGACCTTTCACTGAATGACAATTATAAAATTAGTTTTATATTCATATATACTAGAAAATACCACTGGAAAAGCCCCAGGTACTTATTTCTGTAAGTGAATTAACACTTGCATAGCTTTGAAATTAATTGTTTAGTATGCTCATTACTCTTAGAAAAATAAATACGTTCTCATTATGTTCACTTGGTGAACATATGTATCTTGCAATACGTTTAATTTTACTTGCTGTGAGGGAGATTACAACTCTTTTTAAGGAAATTGGGTAGATTAATGGAATGGGGTGGGTTAAATTGTTCTCTACATGCATTCCCTAGCATGCCTAGCCTACTCCTGAATTTTAATTGATTTGTATGAAAGAGTTTAGCTGAGGAGGCTCTGTAAAGCAGCTGGAATAAATCAGAATTACCCCTGTGTATTGCAGGATCTGGGCTAGGTAGATGTGCTGTACACCAAAACAAAGGCAATAACATGTGGGACCATATTATATGCCCATGATTGTAGTCTGTGTGTGAACAGTTCAATTTTCACTGGTTTCATTGTGACTGTACGTGTATTAATCTGTGGTGAACTTCAGCAGGTGTTTGGGGGCTGTTCATAAGCAACTTCCCCAAGAAGCAAGGGTGAGTGGACAGAATCCATGAAACCACTGAATTTTTACTTGGTCTTGTAAAGAAACTTATATTGTTTTAATGTCGCAACATGTGACAGACCCTGCAGAAAGTGTTGTTTTTGGGATTTGTTTGGTTTGTTGTTTTTTTTTTGTCTTCTGGCTTTGCATTACCAATAACAAAGATGAGGATTACTAAGGACTAAATACTCCTGGTGTAACTCGCTGGTACCAGTAGGAGGCTTTCCAGAAGCAGAGTAATCTTTACTATGGAATTTTTTCCAAACTTGCTGTTTTGAATGAGAGAAAACCTCCACATAAGCAGAACACCTTGCTAAGATTGTTACTTTGTGGGAGGAAGAAAAATAAAGAAAAGGAAAAAAAAATCCAAAGATTTCACAAGATAGTACTTGAAAGAAAAGCTTTCAAAATTTGAATTAATGTCATATATTTTACAAGGACAGTGCTAGACTAGGAGGACTTTTTGCTGACTGCCTTGAAGTTACTGAAGCCCTACTTGTGATTTAAATTGTACTGTTTTTCTAACACGTATGCCCTCTCTGCCTGCCTCTCTGGCTTTGGAACATTCCCAATAAGCATAGTGTTTCCATAACTTTATATTTTGTTTTGCTGAATACAGATTTAATTAATAATCAGCTTTAATTGCAATACATTCTTCTGATTTCAAGAAAAGGGTGGATTTATGAGATGGGGATAAAATGTTGTGTGACACTTTAATGAAATTAAAAGTGAAATGAAATGTCTTTACCAGAAATC
This sequence comes from Formicarius rufipectus, assembly GCA_013399695.1. NCBI lineage: Eukaryota > Metazoa > Chordata > Aves > Passeriformes > Formicariidae > Formicarius > Formicarius rufipectus. The sequence goes on along the minus strand of VXAU01001554.1, from coordinate 832,213 downwards.
TGTTGCGTCACTGCAGATCATGTGCCAAACCTGTCTTGATTTACTCAAAAGTGCTGTATCAGAAACAGGACTTTCAACTGGAGGGTGTATCCTAAACTGAATGACTGCGTTGAAATCACTTATTTGCATTAATATGAATTCAAATTCTTGAAAAATTACTCACTGTGACATAACATTGTTTTAAAATTTTTACAGCTTTTTCATTAATAGATGATAGTGAAAATTAGAGCTAGGATTTTTTGTGTAGACTTCTTAATCATACCATTTAAAGTAGAAGATAAGCAATAAACACCTAATCAATAGCTTATGGTAAATTTTATTCTCAGAAGCTGTTACTTTGGCACAGATCAGCATAACCCTTTATCACTAGATTCTCAGAATTAAAAAACTGTATGACTTATACATTCTAGTTATTCTAAATGTACATTACATTTGAGTAGTTTATTGTATTTTAGGGTACTTGCAACCTTAATCATTATCTATTAGTCATATAATAATAATATAGTCCCTTCTAGAAGAGGATGTATTCAGAAATTGAACCATTCTCCTACACATTGTAGCTTATAAATTTTGTCTTTTAAAAGACATAAGTCACTGTCACGGGTTGTTATTATTAAAGAAATTCCTTAAGGTAATTGTATTTGAGAGAGTCATCTGCAAAATATATTGAGTTGTGTTCTGTAGACAGGCCACTTGGCTTTCTTCCAAAAGTGAAGTCTTCAAAATAATCTATGGAAATAATGAAAGAAAGTATAATTCTTCGGTGATGCCCATAATCATCAGTGTTGTGCAGAGCTGCAAGCTTAACTCTACTGTACATGTTGTGCATCTGTGCCCCAAGTCACAAACTCAGTGTGGGCTGTATGCATGTCTGTGTACTCAAAGCCCCCTTTCTTTCTCCATCAACGGAGTACCTAAATAGTCTTCTACAGAAATACAGAAGTGTTAATTCTTATTTGCATTCATTAATGATAATTGATTTATACCTGCTTAATTTTTAATGAAATTAATATGACCGTTCATGTAAAACTGTAGCTCACAGTTCTGCGTTACTATACAAATAGCATCGTAATGTGAAATCCAAAGTTCATAATACTTTGAAAAGGGATGTATTATGTACCTGCATCCTCTATTGAAGAAATTGAGTCTTGCCCTTTCAACATCTGGAGAGATTTTGTTTGGTTTGTTGCAAGAATGGGAATTTATATAGCAAAATAAGCATAGGATTCAGACAAGCACTACTGCAGATGCCTAAATAATTCTCCTCACCAGCAAATCTCACCCTGCTCAGATGATCAGTGTATTTGAGAGGTTGAAGGTCTCAGAATTCCTTTCTGGCATGTCCAAAGTGGCTTATCTTTGTTTATCTGTGTGCATGCATTGTTATTTGCAATACTCACTCTAGAACTTTTGATAATTTTTTTTCTCTACTGGCTGACCTGTCTTAATTTATATGTTAAATTTACTAAATGTCTGACTAGCCATAAGCTGTGAAAAACCAACCAGGGAGCTGAAATGAATAGGAACAAAACACCCTCACTAATTTTTGTTTCTAACAGTTCAAGAGACCCAGAGGCAGTTACATTACTTTCCCATTTTAGGCAGTTAACTTCTGACTTGTTCTTAAACACCAGGGATCTCTAGCTAGAGCAGGCACTTTGGTCAGCAGTCCAAGATTTAAGCAGATAGTATATTATTTAGGTAGTGGAAATATAAGCAATTTTTTTATTGTATATGTGATTTAGTGTTTTCTGTGCCAGTTTTATTTTATATTTAATTCTGGGACATGCTGTGCTACGTAGTCCTTTTGGATTTCTGCAACTGTTGTGCTTGGAGCCATGCTCCTGGTGCAGAATTCCAACAGGAGCAAACATATGGGGATTCTTCCGTCCTTGGCCTGCCCCACCATTTGTTCCATGTTTTAAACCAACTGGTGCTGTACCCAGTAGAGTACATCTGTTACAGTTTATTGCTAGAAATTTGCAATTCATTTCAGTTTGCTAAAATAATTATAATCATGGCCAAGCATTAAGCAATTACAAAAGAGAGTAGACAAAATTTTGCTGAAGTTTCTGTGGGGTTCGGAACCTACTGCCAGGTTTGTGTAATTTGGCCACTCAACAGTCAGATGTGCTCCAACAGTTGAGCTTGATTATCTTGAGATATTAAAGTATCAACTCAGATGCTGTAAATGACATCCCTTATGTAGAGGTCCCTGTTCTGTTTTAATTAAGAGTGAAATAAATTGGCATAAACTACCACTGAATGCATTTCGTTGCCCACATCTTGCCTGAGGTACTCGAGGAACACCCAGAAATGGAGCAGAGTTTTTCCTGCTGGAATTGAAGAGGCATATTCAGTAGCACCCTCTAACTCTTTCTGAAAGTCAACTGCATGAAGGCTGCTAAGTAGTCTATATTTTCTTGAATGTTGTACCCCACTTTTTTTGTCCCTTTGTGTTTCAGGCCAGCTGAGAGTTACTGTATTGGGCTATGTTGTTTGCAGGTAGAATTTTCAAGTAGGTGAGAATTCTGGTTTGTGGGAAAAATAGGTTACCAATCAGTTCAGAGTAAAGCATTAAATAGTTGAATAAAGTGACTCCTTCACATTTAAAAAAAAAAAAAAATCCCCACAAATATCAGCACAATAAAAATCTTAATACAGCAGATGACTATTTCATCGTTATCACCCACTCAAGTAGACTTTTAAAATTAGGAAGCATCCTGATATAATATCTATAACCCCATTGGGACTCATCATGTTCATTCTTCAGTTCTGTGGGTCAGTCTTGGACATCTTTGACATATAGTAACAGAATAAGCACACCTTATTCACCACAGTGGAGACATAACAATGCTTTAGGTGTTTTTAAAGGCAGACTTACAAAACCAATTCCAGGAGTTACAGCCAACAATGCGCCTGTTCTGGTTCTCCATTACAAACCTGAGTCTGGATCTGTCTCTTGTGTGCCTTTCACATGCATGTCTTGAATTAAATGAGGTCAGTTTTGCTATGAAAACCTTTCACTTGCCTGATTTGAAAAAGAGCTAGAGTTCCAAAAAGCTAGTTCAATTTTTTGAGTTACAGTAATATAGAAAGACACTGCACACTTCATTCTGCCTGTGTTGTCAGACTACCACTATGACTTAAAAGTGTGACTGTATTCCTGAGATTTGTTTGTATCCTTGTGAATAAAAACATTTTAAGATAATTGAGTTAGCTCATCAACTCACTAGGTGTAGAAGCAAATAATTGTGAAGAGGAAGTTAGAGTTTATACTGAAATGATGAAACACTCAACCCAGATCCTTTAAAATACTTTTGCTTATTTTGCTTTACAAGTGTCACTTGGAGTGATACAATGATGCAGAACTATGCATTTCTGTATGCTGTACATGAAAAATATCTGGGAATGGAAACCATTTTTAAGGCCACTAAATACAATTCCATTTTCTAGTAGTCCTGGAAATGTTTTTAAATATTTGTAATCTAAGTATTGTGGACAATGCAAATCCAAACAAATTAGGATGGAATTGGCCTATAATGTTAAATAATGTTTTGGTTTTTCATAGCACGGTGTGTAAGGTGAGATTTAAGAGACTTTGAATTTTTATGGAAGTTTTATCTGTATTTTAATATTTTCTATTCTTTCTACAGAACATTCTGGCTTTAAATCCCCGAAAACAGACACATGCAACTCTGCATTCAACTGCAGCAAAGAAACAAGTCAAGAAGCAATGGAAAAGAAATTCTGACAAAAGCTGTTCGGTAAGTGAATGTTTATTATTGCATATGGAACACTCAGTAAATCACTGAGGCTGAAATCACAGTTGTCTGAGAAATAAATTGGAGTTTCTTGTGTTATTCAGTAACTGAATTTAGCTTCGAGTTTGCTCCTGTAGATACAAAGCTACTCTGTGATGAGCTATTTACTTTTCAGAACGTATTATATGCCATACTGCTTTCCTTTTTGATCATTTAGTAAATCTTTGAATCAACTTTTTCACCTTTTGTTATGGAGTCTGATCTGTCTCAAGTACCACCTCCTGAGTCACACAGAGCCCCTTGATTTCCCTGGGTAGCTGGCATCAGCTGCCTCATCTACCACTTCCTCATTTTCTTTCTGTTTTACAAGAGTAGTACTGGGCAGAGCAGCACTTCACTCTCCTTACTGAGACTTTTCAAGGTAATTTTAATTTACTACAGAAATAGGGGAACCCATCGTATGTATCTATTTCAGATATAAATAAATATATAAAGCTTAGATTAAAATATGGCTCTGGATTTTAAATTTATTTTTTCAGGAAATTATTTTAGAATATTTTTTTTTCATTATGAACTATCAATTTTCTTCATTATTTCTACCATTAGATATTTTCTATCTAGGTATTTGAATTCCTAGTCTATGTGATATTTGTAAAATCCTGTCAGACTTTTGTCTCTCTGATCTCTCATCTGTTTAGAGGGTTTGTAATGTCTTTCTACAGATGGTCTTAGTCTTCTAAATTCAGAGAATTCTAAAGGTGGAGTACTAGATATGCAATCTGTTTCCCTTATGGATATAATGATACTGGTTGTTTTTGTAGTGTTGTCAAAACACCTTTCTCCCATTAAATGTGAAAATTCAGGTGGGAAGTTTATTGATTTGCAACTAAGAATATCCCACCCAAAACACAACAAAACACAAACCAAACCAAAAACTCCCCAAAGTTCCTCACTTGCTTAAAATTGTGAAATCTACTATGACCAACAGTTATTTGCTGGGAGGAGCAACTCAGAGTATCCTTAACATTTCAGCAATACTCTTAATATGGTTTCCTGTTTTATAGCATTGATTATAAGAATATCTTTCTTACTATAGCTGATATTCCTATTTTTGTGTATTTATTGGCTTAGATATTATAATAACTGGAAACTACTGTACAGGAAAAGCTTCTCTTTGTGAACAGGGATGATTATTTTGGGATATCTGATGCAGGTATTGCCCACAACTGTCTGTTCCTGCTGCACAGATAGTTGAGCTGCTTAGCAAGCAGCTCCTGGACAGCTGCAGTTTACGTTGTCATGTTTTCTGGTGACCTGAAATTCATACTGGGCTGCGAAGTTCTCTGTTTTTATAAACTGTTTATTAGGAAAATCAGGTATCCATGCATCAAGGCAGCTTGGATATTTGTGTATGTAAATTATTCCAGTTAAACAAACTACAACTTACACATAAATACTAATGGGTATGTTAATGCATATTTTCTAAATAATCTAGACTTTTAAATCACCCTTAGTTATCTCTGAGCTTTTCTCCATGTCAGCCTTGTTTGATTTTTGTATTCAGTTTAATCATAAGATGTTTGATATTTTAAGGTTTTGCCGTTGATTCTGAAAGTGCGTAGTTTTCCAGAAGTTGTTTCTCTTCCTGTGTTCCTTGTGTTAGCTGTATGTACCTCAAGGGATCTAAAATATTACTGGATCTCCAAGGTCTGAACTTGTTGGACTGTGCAAACACCACTGATTTGGGTTCATTGCTAGCTTGTGTTCCTTGTCTGGATTTTCCCTTGAAAGAAATTCTGATCATTGTTAAATATTGCAGGTTGATTTTTTGGCATAGGTTTACAATCTAATTAACAACTTGGTTTTATAGTTCAATATTGTGTGGAGATCTGTGCAGTTATTAGGACCCTGCACTGACAGAGATCTCCTCATGTCTGGCGACTTACAAGTTAGAAAGAGACAAATGTGTACATGGACAGATATGACTACTTTAATCACCGATAGTTCTGCTTATTATGAATTGCTTGGAAGAAATGCCACATGATTTAATTTGCAAACTATTAAAAGAAATATAAAGTGCTAGAGAAAATAGTAAAGAAGTAGTCCTTATTTTTAGGTGAGTAATGGTCCTTGTTTTTAAAACAGACAAGCTTTTCTTTACTCAAATATATTCTGGCAGAAAAAGCCCTGATGAAAAGAAACTTAAATATTTGTCGGGTTGCCCATTACATAAAAGACGTTAGGAAAAAATGAGAGACTTATGTTTTTCTGATCATTGTTGAGTGGTTTGAATTAAAAACAAAACAAAACAAGCCCATAACAACAAAAAAAACCCCGAAAAGTTAGAATCCTTTCCTAGCCTTCTTGAATTAAGAAATCTAATGTAGGAAAGGATGCACTGAGCACGGTTTTCTGTTTTGGTCTAAAAAACCAATTGGCAGTAATGCTTAGTCCTGCTAATGAACAGATCAAGCTCTGTTTGAAGTCCATACAAGTTTTATTTGTTTCTGTTTTCTTAAAATCTGAATTTGGCTTTTAGCTTTGGATTCTTTTAAAGCTGTACTGATGCTGCCTTTGCAGAATTACTGTTGAAAGGAAGGTGGGAGTATGAAAATACAAAACTAATTAAATTAACAACCCTCAAAACTCTGAACAAAAGCTGCATCTGCTGAGGCATGCACACAGTGACTTTGTAATGTCTAATACACTTCCAGATGGCAGACTTGCATATTTCCTCAGAATAATTACACAAGTGAAATTTTAACTCCTAGACTGCTCTGAGACACTTTGGGTTGCCCGTTTAATGAGTTCTGAAGTGGAAACTGAATGTCAAAATCTTTCCTCAGCAAAGGATAAGTATTCTCCCAAAAGAAGGTTTAATTACGTTTTTGATGAGTGCTATTGTTTATTTACTATGTTAGCAACCATGTTTTGCTGTAAAAATGATTTATGTCTGTAGGTGCAAGATTAGTCAACTTTCCCTCAATTCTTAACTCATATATATATCGGAGTAGGAAAAGTCCTTATTGCTGTGTCACCCTCAGTAACAGTGTTAGACCTAAGCATTAACACTCTTGTATCTTCTGAGTCATGTTGAAAAGTGGTATAAACGGATGCTGCTAGTCTGTGGGGGGGAACAAAAGCTTCTGTTGTTGAGAAGAAATGAAATGTAGAACAGTTTTGAGATGGCTGTACTAATAGTAAATCTTGAAGAAGGATACAAAATTTAGATCATGTTAGGCCATCAATTTACAGATAAAAAAAAAAAACCGAATGATTTGTGGAAACCAAGGATTTGATTTGGTTTCTGGGCTTTCCTAGGTAGTTCAGGATTGTTAAAACTTCTGAATAAAGTTTTTATTTATGGTTTCTGACTCTCTATAATTCCATTTCTGTGTGCATTTTATGCTTGCTGAGATTCAGATGGTGAACTAGATGGGGACACATTGTGTGCATTTGCATTGCACTCCCCACTCTGATTTCCTTGCTTTGAGTAGGGTTTCTAAGAATTATGGGACAAGTTCTGCTTTTACCATGTTACATGTGCATGTTTGTCATTTAAATGATATTCAGCACCGCAAGTTTTATAAATTCATTTGTCACTGGGGAATTCAGTGGGACGTTTTAGTCCAGTCTTTTTTTGGTAATGAAACCTTGAAGTTACCTACTAGGGATAGGTGAGAAAGTGGTATAGATCTACCTAGGTGTTCAGACTTTCTTCAGTTTCTACATTTAGAAATATTTGTATATTCTCTCCAGATGGAAGTATAGGAAATATTTCAACAAGACAAGGATGGTGAAAAGGAAATGGGGTTTAAATTGGTTTGTAGCTAATTGCTATAGCCTGTAACAGTATTGATTTTCTGGCAGTAGTAGCATTGTTCTTTGTCCTTACATGTGCTAAGCCTGATCAGCATTGTGCAGTAAGAGCTTCTCCTCTTGCATGAACAAAATAGTTTTAAAGCTCGGATTTATTTTTTTTACTTTTTTTTTTTTTTTGCAGGGGCATCACTTTGGGCAAGAGTTTTTAACTGTACTATAGTTCTTTAGAGCCATTAGAGGGAACCAAATTCTTCACCTTGTCCTTTTCTGTGCAGTACTAGGGTGCAACTACCAGATTGCTTTGTGCTGACAATGGAATGTAAAGTCTGCAATTCACTGTGACATATAACAGCTCATGTTGCTCTTTAAATTCAGAGGACAAGGATACTCCCATAAAACAGTAATAATCAGAGNNNNGCCTATTCATATATCATGGTTACAGAATAATCAAGTTAGCATTTCACAAATAACTGATGGGTTGAAGCAGAAATAGTGCAAATTTCAAACAAGTAGATATGAAACCCAGTTCACCCAAGGCCTGAAATCAGGAACCTCAATGAATGAATGCTTTTTCAGTCAATAATATGAAAAAATCTATATTTATAAATAAAAAAATCTCAAATATTTTAAAATAGAGAACACTCATTAAAGGAAATCAACTCAATTATATTTATAATCTAAACGTATAGTTTACCTTTGCAAATATTTATTTTTGTCTTCATTGCATGTGAATATGCAAGTTTAGCTCTCTTCTGAATGGATATACAATGGCAGATGTCTCTCTAATCGCTGCTCTATTCAAACATTAATTGGTAGAACATATGTAGAATTCTACTAGTCTGAATAGGTATAGGATAGCAGCAGTCTTTTTAATCACATCACTATTCAACCACTAATTGGTGTGATGATTAAGGGACATTAGAGGGAGCACTTTGACATCTGATTCTTTGAACTGATGTCTGCTCGGGCTGTGCTGTATTCATCATGGCCAGACTGATTTCTTAAATAAAATGCTCTGATTCCCAAATGTGGAAAATATTGCATTAGTATCTATTGAGGTGATTAGGGAATTTGAGAATGGTTCTTTTATTTAACTAGTGATTGACTGTATATGCACAAACTATTTGTATGAATAATACATGTGTTACTGAGTATCAGAAAGAGCTGAGAAGTAACATCAAGAGATTTTTCTTTTCTCATAGTGTCAATAATTAAATATTAATACACATTTTAAAATGTACCAGTTTAATCATTTAGCAGTCAAATTCCTACTCATGCATTTTTTAGATTAACTAATTACTCTGCGTTTTNTAAAGTCTGCAATTCACTGTGACATATAACAGCTCATGTTGCTCTTTAAATTCAGAGGACAAGGATACTCCCATAAAACAGTAATAATCAGAGCTTGGTAAAACTGCAAACTACTTTTCACTTTGATAGTATTTCTGTGGCTGTCACTGATGTATAAAAATATCTTGAAAAAAGGAGTTATTTAAAGAAAGGTTTTGTAAGTACCTCTTGATGTACAAATGTCCAAGCTTGCTTAGAAAAACCTGTAAACAAGATTGATCCTTTCTCAGCGATAATCAGTTTGTTACTCCATGTATTGCCTTGCAGCGAGTTGGAAAAATGCCACATGNTCATAGTGTCAATAATTAAATATTAATACACATTTTAAAATGTACCAGTTTAATCATTTAGCAGTCAAATTCCTACTCATGCATTTTTTAGATTAACTAATTACTCTGCGTTTTCTAGTATCGATAACATATGCTGGCATTTATAGCCATTTTACTGGAATAAAGTGGTTTACATGTTTATATATGATATGACTTATACTTGCTCTAAGAAATGCATATTATAGTCCTTGAATTTTCTGTTTTGTATTTGTTTCAGTATCTTAAGGTATTTTCATTAGAATATGTCAGTATCTCCTAACTTGTCTGACTGCTACAAATTACTGCTTTTATGCATATTTTTTGTGTATCAAATTGTAAACATTAGTCAGTGGCATGTTGCGTCAAACACTTTCTTAGTTCTGCCTTGAGCCTCATCTGGAGGGCTGTGCAAAAACTCCTCTGACCTCTTAACTTCCTCTGTTAAGAGTTCTTCAGGTTTGGTGTTCTTCAAATTTGATGTTGGATGATTCCCTTTCTGTATAGCAGCACTCACCAAAGATTTTTGGTTCCAGGTCTATTTCTGATCTTGACCATTTCAAAACAGAAATGTCTCAGTGTTTAGTTTTGCACATAAATGTATGACAAAATGAAAAAATTCTTGTCTGGTATAATTGCTGAGCTCTGGGTAAGTCTGAAAAACTTGTTCCTCTTTACAGCTGAGCAAATCAGAGAGTAGAGATAGGACCAGAAATCATGTTCACTGTTAACTTTCAACTTTTGCTTAGCATTGTATTCTTTTAGATTTGGATTTCTGTGTACTTTCCTGTGGTTATTGGATGGAGAGAAAGATACCTTCTGATGCTGGCGTATTGGAATAATTATCAGGACTAGCTTCTAATTTTTTCAGCCCCTCTACTCCCACTTTTTTTTTTTTCCCTTTGTAAACCACTGCCTATAATGAAACCTATGCTGCTCTTTCATCTCCTAGATTTTCTTCCTGTATAGGGAAAGACCTTCTCTGTTCTGTTTATTAATATGAAATTAAAAATGGTCACGAGCCTTAGGTTGAGAAATTAAGTATTTGTACTTTGTTGCTTGGATAAACTTGTGCCATTGCTAGCCTGTTAGTAATTACTCACTTCAGATCTATTCATAGTGCCTAAGTCCTGGAAGGTATCTACTCAGTAAAGTATAAGGAGCTGGCTGAACATTTTAGTGTGAAGGAGCTAGCATAGCTTGCTGAATGCTGTATTGTGAGCAGGGCTTGTATCACTATCCAGTATTAAGTTGCACTTAATTAAGTGTTGGTTGCAAGACCCTGCTTGTAGTTTGTCTGCAACTTTGCCATATATTTGGACAAAAATTTTCTGACTACCAGTCCATCAATTCTTTTATGCATATTAAAAATGCAGTCATGTATGCATATAAAAGAATGGCTTGATTTTAAGTATGAATGAACAGGTCTGGCAGACTTTTAAACAATTGTGATAGCATTGTATTTCAGAAAACACTGACATCCTCCTGCTTTGAAACAAGGAGGAGTAACAGGCTGGGAATTGAAAAACGTATGTTGGTGTGACAGAACTGTCCAGAAGTTCCAACAACCTTATCTTGATCAGCTTCTGTTGTATTTTCATCACAAAGAACAGTCCTGGGGTGTAGAGCAGAGAACTGCCTCATCACTCACTGCTCCTTTGCTTACAGTATTCAGTATTCTTTACTTGCAGCAGTGTCCTGGTTTCAGGACCTCTGAAATTTTTGATTTTAAACGTTCATAAGGATTCCATTGGTTTATAACTGATACTTTCTTTGAATATAGTCTTGAAAGCAGAGGTAGTATCTGATTGAGAGTTGATCATCAGAAATAGTCTCTTTGGGATTCTTATGTATGCAGAGATGCTAAAGACTCCTTGTTGAGGTATATTCAATCTTAAGAGTTTCTGGCTATTTCCCTGTTCCCGTGGTTCCTGCTGTCTTAAGGTTACATATATTTGTTTTCTGCAGTGACTTCTTCCATCCCCAGTCACTCCTTATTCATGAGCAAGTATCTGGAACAATCACTCAGTAGAACTTTTCTATTCTCCTCTAATACTGAGAACAGGACTAAACCTACTGTTGCTTAATTGCTAGCTGAAGTGGAAGATAGTTTCTTCTATAGAGCTAAAGATCTTACCACATGCATTCCGTTTGAAAGTTACCAAATTGTAATTCACGTCTTTTGTTTTTTCCTTTAAAAAAAAATAAGTTGAAGTTTTCTTGTTCATGTACCATGTGAGAGGAATTTTATTAACATTGCTAAATTAAGTAAACAAATTAGGAAGCATCCAAATTACTACCTGTACAGTTGCTATTCAGAAAAGACAGGTAAGGTGTTTTATGTTAATAATGCAATAGATGGTAAACGGATAGCAAGTTTAAAACTGAACCTTTATGGTTCAAAATCACTTTAAGGGAAGGGTAATAAACTAATTTCTTGTGTGCTAAAAATATGCTACAGAGTTTCCACACAGCAGGTTTGAATTTGGCTATGGTTGTAAAATCAATCTAATCATAGAATCCTAAAAAATACAAGTTTCAGAGGTATAGTGAGAGAATTTCTGGATTGAGACCGAATGGAATCCAATTAGGCATGTCTTGACAGATATTTGTATAGTCCACATCTGATGGCATGCTGTTGGAGACTTTTTAATTAGTGTTAATGCAACAGAAATGTTTTCCTAAAATACACTGTGCTTTATTTGCTAAAGATCAGATTGTCATCTTCTCCTACTACTTGAAGAACAATTGATGATTATTTTTTGTATGAATTGTTATAAAATCTTTAATATATCTCTTTATCTATCTGGGGATGCTTCCCCATCCCTTTAAATGTTCAAGGCAAGGTCAGGGGTTTTGAGACTAGATGGTTTTTAAAGGTCCCTTTCAACCCAAACCATTCTAATTCCTTTATATTAGAAGATTGTTGTTAGACACCCTTCCAGTTCTCTGGTTTCCTTCAACTCTTTTTAGCTGGTCATGTTTTCTGANACTGAACACAGTACAGAACTGTGGGCATGCTATAAATAGCTATAAATCTTAATTTAAAATAAAATGCTTCCTTTTTTTTTTTTTGTATTTTTTTTTCTGGGTTGTTTTTTTTTCCCCCTTTGGATTTTAATTTTCTGCATCTTTCTCTAATCATGATGAGGAGAAATTTCAGTCTTTCAAAAGGGACTTAGCACCAACTAGAATGAAATAATTTATTTGCTTCACCACTGAACTATCAGACATGTGCTACTTCTTCTCCAAGAGTGTTGGATTAACTTGTATTCACTTTATGGTCTAAATACTGACCATTCATAAACCATTAGTACATTCTTCTTTTCCAGTAATCCAAGTCATTGGGGTCTTGGGTGAATCATGAAGCATTTTGATTCATCAGGTAATTTTTTTTATCATAAAAACAAGGTAGGGATTGTTTTTGTATTAGTTGTGACTCACTGGATATTTGTCTTGTATACATTTTTAATTGGCTTAAAAATGTGCTGTGGAATACCTAGAAAAAAAGTTTATTCCAGATTTGCCACATGTACCATGACAGGTATTCATGAGTTCACCCATCCTCTTAAAGACAGAAAAGATTGATTTAACATTGTTTTTACATGCCCATGTTGGTGCTTTTTATATCACATAGTT
>VXAU01001554.1:762175-819228 GCA_013399695.1 Formicarius rufipectus | reverse complement strand
GGAAAGCATTCTGTCTGTCTCTTCTGACCTTTTGGAACCACAAGCCTTCAGACTCCTTGGGTGCAATTGATAGTGGTCTGTGCACTGCTTCAGTTAGTTCCTTGATGACTCAGTGATACATGAGCTGCATCAGTCTGATAAAAAAAATAAATTCCCAAACTCCTTTATTTTCCATTCTCAAGCCTCCAATCCCATTTTCTAACTAAAACTAGTTTTTTTTAGTCAAAGTTATGGCTATACTGTACTACCGTCGTAAAAGGATCAGGAAGAGCTGTTGACAATGTATCATTTGTCATAAGTTAAGAAAACTATTTAGATCTTTGGTCTGAACTAAACAGGTTAAAGACACTAATTTTGAGCAGATTTCTATTAATTGAAATATACAAAAGTTATTTTGAATTTGCATCTCAATTTCTAAAGAAGAGTTTCAGACTGACCTGAAAAACAAGTTTGAGAAAAACATTAAGATTATGAGGATTACCCACAAGGAATTGAAAAAAAAAGGGGGATTGATTGACAAAACATGAAATACAGAGGAAAAAATAAGAATTTTCAAAAGTCAAGTTGAGTCACTCTGGGTGAAAGAAATTAAAACAAATAGTAAAAGGTTATTCAGCTATATAAAACAAATATTAGAAGATTCTTAAGCTGTCTAAACTAAAAGAAATAAAAGAACAAGGAAAGTCAATGTGAAGATAGGATTAAACATCCTAGGTATTATCTGAAGTCTTTGTAAATTGCCATGCTAGTTTCAGTAAAATGGGAGCAATACAAGGGGTGACTAATGAGCAGACAAGTGCAGAAATGGAGATTACTCCAGACAGGTCATAAAGAAAACCTGGGGGGTTTCATCCCTAAAGTCAAAGGGACAGAGCCATGTCCATAAAAGTATTGCAGAAAAATTGACATATGAAATTACAGACTTTGGAGTAGAGCAAACTGTGTATTGTGGTACTTGATTAAAGACTAGCCAATGCAGTATCTCTGTGTTAGAAGATGGAGAGTTGATAGGCAGCTGTCACTCTGTCAGACTTGTATTGGCAGCATGCAAAACTTAGAAATCAGATTTTGAAACAGAGATTTATTAAATGCACTAAGGTAAATATAGGATAAAGTAAGACATATTGGGCTTTATTGTTAGGGATAAATCATGGCACACTGATAAGGATTTTTTTTTTTTATTTTATTTTTGCCTATTAATGAAGTGTCATCTGCTTAGATTAGAATAGTAACATGGGTAAGGGTCTGGCTAGAGAGGAAATGAGAGTGAGTAGTGGCTAAAAAAGCTGTTGGGCTTTCAGCAGAGCTTGGTGAGGAATCAGTTCTCAAATTCATAGCATTTAATATTTCACTAATGATCTTGACATAAATATTAAGAGCATGTTACAAAAAAGTTGACAGGCACTGTCAATACAGAAGAAACTAGAACATCATAAAGAACTATGTGACACTGAAGTTTAGAATAAAAAAAGAATAAATTTAATAGTGCAATTAGGAGGCTATGCAGCCAGTGACGAGATGAGAATGACTAGGAGCCTAGTGGTTGGAATTCAGCAAGAAGATGATTTAGAAATACCAGCTGTTCAGAGGATGATGGTTCCATCAACTGGATGAGAAAATCTGAACGTGAAAGCAAGAGATTAACTCTCATCATTCAAGTTGTTACTTCCAGCCTCCCATATGCTTTAATGTTTTGGACTGGGGGATCTGACAGCATACTCAGGTATTTGACTCTTAGTGTCGAATACTATGTGTTAAAAGGAATATTCTTAGTATGTTGAATAAATTATTTTTAAATCACTTTTGACACATAGTGATAAGTATCATTGAAATGTTCACTGGGAAAATTAGTTCTGCCTTCAAGTAAGATTATGAATAGTGACCAGTAAATAAGGCTACACACTAAGCGCAAATGTTGAAAGGCTAATGATTAGGGGAGCTCTCTGATCTGTATTCTAAGTCATGAAACACTTCTATGTAAAATAGCAGCTGATTGTAGAATTAAACTGGTTTTACTCCATATGTGTGAAGGAGACAAATGAAGTTTTGAAACAAACTGGTTTTTAGGCATTTTTGAGTTTGTGCTTGACTGTGCAATGCCTGTGTTTTTTTTATGGTGGTCTGTATGATCTGTGGGTTCTACTGTGTTCTCCAGCCAGCTTTATGTACCTTACTTCAGCCTGTAATTTCTACAAACATTACTGTGGGAATTAAGTTAATTATGTGCTTGAATATTTGTTTCTGTCCTTTGTTTATCTCTGCGGATTACTTTTAACCTGTCTTTACTAAGTAATAACTTGTAGCTGATAGATGTAGACTGAGGCTGTTACACGTCTTTCTAAGGTATGTGCTCTGATACACTTTTTCATTTGCTCCTGATGCTCTGCTATGCAGATGTCAAATTGCTTAGAGGCTGATTTATGTATATAAAGTATTTCCAAGCAGTAACACTGATTTTTCTGATGCCCTTCAGAAATAAAATATTAACTGAATATTTTCTCCGTTTTGCAGGGCTGCATCACTGGTTGGTCCTTCACTAAATTATGTAGTTATCTTTTATTTTAGCATTTCTAGTTCTTTATTCCTCTTCCAAGAGTCCTAATATCTGTAAAGTTTTAGTCTCTTGCGTAGGCATTGTTTCCATCCGTTTAAGAATTGTCTTTCTCTGAAGTTGCCATTGGTTGTTGAAAAGAGTCATTCACTGCTGTGGAAGAAAATAGACTGTCAGGGAAACTGGCTTACTGTCTGTTGTTTGAAACTCAGCTAATACTGAATCATCAGTACTTTTTACAGTATGGACTTAATGTTTCTAACTTTTGAAGTCTAAGCCCAGCAACCTTGTGTTTTAAGGGAAAGTGGCAAGGGGGAAGCTTCTATTCACTTTTACTTCTGTCATATCTGAAATAATAGATATTGACAGTCTTTTAGGGTTGGATCTGTAAATATTGGGGGCAAACTTCACAAGATAGTGAAGGGCCTTGAGGGGAAGTCATATGAGTTGTGGCTGAGGTTGCTTGGTCTGCTCAGCCTGAAGAAGAGGAGACTGAGGGGAGATGTCATTGGAGTTAAAACCTCCTTGTGAGGGGGAGAGGAGGGGCAAAAACTGATCTGATCTCTCTGACAGTGACAGGACCCAGGAAATGGCCTGAATTTGTGTCAGGGGAGGTTTAGGTCGAACGTTAGAGAAAGGTTCTTCACCCAGAGGGTGACTGGACACTGAAACAGGCTCCCCAGAGCAGTGGTCACAGCACCAAGGCTGGCAGAGTTCAAGAAGTGTTTGGATGATACTCTCAGGCACATGGTGTGACTCTTGGGGGTGGTCCTATGCAGGACTGAAGGTTGGACTTGATGGTCCTTGTGAGTCCCTTTAAACTTAGTGTATTCTATGATTCCTTTATAATTCTGCTGCAGTTTTGACCATGGTTGGACATTTTTTCCTACCCTACAGAATCTGGAGGCTACCTGCTATCTTTAGTGTAAAACTTTCAGAAGAAGGAAACGAAACTCAGGCAGTAATGCATACAAGTAACTAAGAGTTTGTAGAATGTACACATTTTAATTGCATAAGAAATTGTATTTACCTTCTGTTTCTCAGAGATTCTAACAGTAGTATTAATGAACAGCAATAACATCTAAGTTGTCTGTGTTTTACAGAGTATGTGGCCGTTTCTTGTGCAGAAAGAGTAGTCCTGTTGCTTTCTCTGGAGTTTTTTTTCTCATTTGTGTTTTCCTCTGCATTTATTTGTCAGTGAATGGACAAACAATGTGAGAAGGATCTTGCATATATTTGTAGCAATAAGTCTGAAAAGCTCCATTACCACCAGGGCTCTAGAAAAGCTGTGGCGAGGTAAAGGGTGTTGCTAGGCAACACCGCATGGGCACAGATAGTATTTTTCTTTTAATTTATTTATTCTTCAGTTTGAGTGTGTCCTGCTTGAAGCCATTTGGGTAATAGTTAAGCAAGCACATAGAAATCAGAGAGCTTGCAGTAGCGGAATAAAGGAATGCAATATAAAAACGTAAGAAAGGAAAATCCATGACACACAATGAAACAGACCATGAGACATGAAATAATTAGTAAGGACGGGGAGGGGGGGTGGTAAACAAGCATGAGGAAACAGCAGGAGAGAAAAAAATGATGAGAAAAGATGAGGCAGTATTGAAGAAAATTCAAAAATTGGAAGCTCAGTGTATACAGAAGGAAAACAGGAAAACTGCTGCATAAGAATTAAAAATCAGATAAAAATGGATTTAAGAAGAAAAGGGAGAAACTTGGTAATTGTGTTAAATGAATAGTGATTTTTGTTTCTTTTTTATTTGTATCATCCTGTTCTTCCTATTGCTCTGCTTGCACATATGCAATAGTAGTAGTGAGACTCAGGAGCTGGGGACTAATTAATAAATCCAATGTGTTTTGTGGAGAGGAAAAATAATTTAAAGTAAGAGTTTGTGTTATTTAGAAATTATTCAGTGTTTGAAAATAGCCTTCTCAAATTCAGGTTATTGCATTTTATTGGAAAAATGGGGATGATTATAGGAAGGGTACTGGCCTAAGCTTTGCTTGCAGAAAGGGAGAGGGTTGTTCATACTCTCCACGTTAAGCTGGGGCAGGTCTGTCCTTTGCAGTGTTCAGGGAACTAAAAGCCCTTCACTTACAATAGTTGGAGCCATTTATAGGCTTGAGTAGTTGTAACCATGTGAGGAAAATGCTGTGACAGAGCCAGCCTGGCTGAGAGGCCTATTTTTTTAGCTGAGCAACTGTGCTACCTAACCCAAACATCTTGAGCACTGTTTGTGGGACCTGAAGAGTGTTAAGCCAACCTCAGAATGAGGAGCCTTGCATCCCACTTCTATTATGATGAGTCTTGACTCCTCCATATGTCCCTGCTTGCTTGGGAATTGCTGGGAAGATGCTTGTCTAGTGCTTTGGGCCATGCTTATGTTGTTCACCTTAGATTGAATACAGCAACCTTCAAGAGACTGACAAGAAGGGCAGTACAGTATTTGGAGCTGTCTGAAGGCAGGCCAGAAGATTTTGGAAGAAGAAAGCTATTCAGATTGAGACATGAAAGCTTCCAAAGGAGTTAAAACCTTCCAAAGAAGAGAGTAAATGGGACACAGCTAGAAGAGTGCATAGTGCCATACTGAGGTATTGAATCATTAGATGCTCTTGTCTCTAATGTAAATGGAACTGAGACCTGAGGCAATATACTTATCCTGGATGTTGTTTTCAAGCTACATGTGAATAAATAAGCATGGCAGCAGTTCTCCTAATGCTCTTTTGAATGCTCTGCTGAAAAATGTAGCTACATATAAACCTTGTTAATTTCTGTGTATAGGAAAGTTCTTGTTCACAAAATTTCTTACAGAAAATAAATACCATTTTTTCCCTAAAATTTCTATTGGAAGATTCTTAAGCTTGTTAAGCATGCATGGTGTCTTATTACAAGGTGATTATACTTATTTGAGCAGTTTTCCCTAATTTCCGATTATGCCTGTGTGTCTGTAAATAGGTGAAACAACAGATGGTGATAACTTCATTGGATCTGCAACCATTGTAATAGCCCTATACCTATGACTTTCTGAATATTTTTTTGAAAGGGGAAAAAATATTTCAAGTATTTTTACTGTCCTATTTTCCTATTTCACACCCTCCCCACCAAGACTTGACTTTCCGCCTTCTTAGCAATGTGTGTAAGCTTTGGTTTTGACTAACTTGGCTTGATGCATGATGTTTCAAAATACATAGTTATGTTGACTCTTAAACAGCTTTGGTCTGGGATATCCTGTGGATCAGTTGGAGCCAGCTGTCCCAACTCTGGCCCCTCCCAGCTCCTTGTGTACCTCCAACCTCCTTGCCTAGGGTCCTGACTCTATGTAAGCTCTGCTCAGCAATAGCTAAAACATTCTTGTGTTATGAAAACAGTTTTTTGCATAAATCCAAAACACAGCCCCATATCAGCTGCTATAAATAAAATCAATTCTAGCCCACCCAAGAGCAGTCTTTTTTGGGGAAAGAATCTTGTGCAAAACCATGAGAAATAGCTAAAGCAGATTAGCTTCTGCAGAAGTGGCTGGGAAACTTGGATCCTGTTATATATATTAAAACTGAGGCAACCACAGGGAGCTGTAGTGCATGGTAAACACAGAACCATGAAAGAAAATGTTTTTCTGGGACCCATCTAAAAATACTGTTGTTGGAGAATAATCTGTGCCATGTAAGAGATGAGATGGCATCTTGGGCTGGGGAATCAAGTCTGCTACATGTAATTTGCTTTCATTCTACCATATAGGGCTGGACCATACTGTTTCAGCATGGTGTTTAAACATTTTATTGTAACTTTAAAGTTTTGAAAAACTTTTATTTTAATAGTTCTTTAGCTATGCGTGAAAAATAAGAGGTATCCTTTAAGCCAGTATGTTCAGATATGTGGGGTTGATTTCTTAAATTCTTGGTCATTTTGTTTTTGAAAGAGCAGGGACTTTTGTGTATATGTTTTTCCCTATGCTCTTTGTTGAAGGTCAAGAACATAATCTTTTTCTTAAGAGTACAGTTCTACCTACATTTTAAAGACTCTTCCTTTTTTCCCAGGTTGTGAGCTCTGTAAATGTTAGTTCTCAGTATGAATCTGGTCTTTACCTGTGTACTCTCATTTTATTTAATCTCAGTGAGTCAAGGGAATATTTGCCTAAGCAGAGTAAAGAATCCCAAGGGAAAAGCAAGCCATGTTGAGGTATGTGAGAGTGGTGGGAGGGGAAGGGAGTACATAATTTGGGATATTTTTTCTTAGTAGTCTTTAATTATATTTTCATTATCAAGTGGAAATAATATATTTAGAAAAGAATTACATTTTAAATTACATTATATTAAGAATACTGGAGAAATGGAGTATTCAACCATCAAGAATGGATCCCAGACAGGATATTAAACTTCTGTGAAGGCTCTTCTGTAGTGCATAGTCTCTCCAATAGACTACAACCACATTAAAAAAAGAAACAGTAATTAGATGAAGTTTGTTATAGTCTGAGATGATGTGTATTGTTCCCTTCTGTGAAGCCCTGTCCCATACAGGGAAACAGTTTTAAAAGTGTCCCTTCAGATGCAGATGCCAAGTCCTCCCAGTCATCTACTGATCAAGTTTAAAATTTTTTTCTAGGAAGGAGAAATATTGGAGAGGCACAGTTTTTTTTCACACTCCCACCTCAGAGTTTTTGCTGTCTTTTAAAGCTGAGTCACAAGAGAAGGACCATTACAAATACTCCTGTCTAGTGTGGCATTACCTGCATTCTTGGTTCCTTTATTCTTTTTAGTTGTACCTGTGGTTTCTTGCGTATCTTTTGTAGCTTTTTATTATTTTTATTTCCTTGGTCTAGTATTCTGTGTTGCATGCTTAGTCCTTTCAGAATATCTTTTCTTGTCCTCTCTATATCACCACTGTCTGATGTGTTATCCATTGCCAAAACACGTGGTGCCTGCATCTGTGTTGACAACAGCAGGTTGAATGCAAGCAAGATACCATACCCTTATGTGAACATGAAGGCTGTGATAAATTTGCCACTTGAAATTTGTGCATGAGACAGCATGAAAAGGAAGTTAGCAGAAAGCCATCTCAGACTGGAACACCCTTCACAACCTCAGTGATGCTGCAAAATAAAGTGTTAAATGTGTGTAACAAGTAATTGACCTCTATATGATTACTTGTCTTTAAGGATTAAATGTGTCATACTTGAAATTGGGAACAGTTTAAGAAAAATTGGAAATGGTCTGCATTCACTTCAGAATTTCCTGTGTACACTGACAGTATTTCCAGTAATTAATAATAAAAAAACACACTTGCAGTTTCAGGAAACAGCACGTGCATCAGTGTTTCCTGGTATCAGTCCTGTGTTAACAATATATTCCTGGTCTTAGAGAAAATGTGATACTTGCTTTTGAGTTTATACGTGTACTGTTTTTAGTGCCTTAATGTACCGCTAAAAAACCCCTGAGAATATTAACATGGTTATGCTAATTAGGCATTGATTACAGCCTCCCAACATTCTATTTAATGCTTTTTCTATTGATTTTTATTTGATTACTGACACTTAGGCTGGCTTTCTGTTGGAATTCTGCTATTTTTGATGTACGAATATCTATATTTTTCTAAAAGCATGGCTGACCAATATGGCTGTATCACATAATGGAAAAAAAATTTTAAGAAATGTTCGTGTATTGTGAATGATGTGCTGTCAAATGTTATGTAAATACCTGAGGGTTCAATGTACTTTCTTGCAGATATTAGGAATATGTACTTTCTAAAAAAACTGCAATTTTTCCTCTAAACAGCTGGTCAGTAGTTTGAAGCTGCTTTTTCCCCCCGTTTGGAATAACAACTCCTTGAGAATGAGTCATAGCAAAAAGGAAGAAGGAATTTAGTAAGCAAATATTGCAAAGATCATAATATGTTATGGGTATGATCAAACAATCTACTTGTTTAGCTTTAAAGAAAACTCTTAGATAAAACCCTTTAGCAAATGGCATCAGTTTTGTTTAGTTGCTCACTATGAAGATAGTTTAAGAGAACTTCTTGTATGGAATATAGCTATTGGCTACTAAATAACATTAAAAAAATGCAATATATGTAAGTCATTTTGCCCTATAGCAGATGGGTGCTTGAGAGAAGATCAATGGAACCATTTAGCTTTTTGTGTTGTTTTAGTGTAGAAAGACAGCCCATTCCAATTCAAGTGGAGTCTGCTAAGAATATTTAGGTTTCACTGGAATAAAGCACAGTATTATATAAGCTCATATCAAAAGAAGATTTGCTATTCCAAATTCATAACAATTGACTATTAGTCTGTTTTTAATATTTTCTTTGGCATGTAATCCTGTTTAATTAGATTCTACTCTCTGTTGTTTCAGGAGTCCGCAAACTGGAGTCTTATATACCAGCTGCTAAAGCAGGGTTACTGTCTAAATGATATTCACAATGAGTATTTGGAAGGTTTACAATTATACCCTTGCTAATAAATTGTGCTATTTTCCCCAACAGTTTTAAGTGTTAATCTTCAGAAGGCATTTTAAAATTAGCTAAAATTCTGTCAAGAGATTTACAAAAATTGTTAGCATGAAGATAATTATGTCACAGTCCTTGGACTCCATCTCTGATTGTGTGCATAAATCAGAAAATGTCAGCTGTGTTTTCCCTTAATAATTATCCTTGCAGCAATATATTACAGTTTAGATTACTATTATAGTGTTGCTTTAGGTTTATTAAACACGACTTAGTTATTTCCAAAGTTTTCTGCTGATGAAATAATTCACTTTTCTGGAATTAGTGCTTATTTGTGTTTACATTTTATATCAGTAAGAAGATTAATATGAAAATCAGCTTTCTACACTTTTTTATATAGTCTCCTGAAGTAGTCAGCTTTTTTGTTACAATTTTGTTAAAGGAGATCACTTCTATGGTATGGCCAATGCTTTTTCAAAAGTGCTAGCTAATGTGGTCAGCCTTGTGACCTGTGTGGCACTAGAAATTTTAAAGCATTTTTGGGCTGAAATTTCAGACTTTTAATTGAATCTGTACAGGATGTAGGTATCTACAGTAGGTCCTGTAGGTCTTCAACAGTTTTGGTAATCTGTTGTTGGAACCTACGTTCTTAAACATAACTAATTGAAATTATCAGACCACACAATGAGCTAGTAAATCCTTCAGAATTTGGGCCATTTTTTTCATTTTAGTAATCCAGGTACAAATAGATTTAATAAATTAATTTAAGAAATTAAATTTGGCTGCATAAACAGGAGAAAATTAAGACAGTGTACTCTGTAAGAACATTTTCCAGGGATTATAAAGGAGAAAACAAGAAAAATTGTTTTATTAGCAGTAATAATAAACACAAACTGAATATGAGAGCTGTTCTGTCTTTCACTTGCTGTACATCCTTTATGTTTAATACACGAATGTTTGACAGTAGAGATGTGAGATTTACTCCAGCTTTCTAAGAAAATTTTCTGAAACCATGTGGAAATGATGAATTCCAAGAACTTGGCAATATTACTTATCTCCTCTGTGAAAGACGTTTTTAAGGTATTTTAAGTAAGGCTTTTAATTTGGCCATGTATCAACTAGGATAAGGGATCTATGTGCTCAACTTCAGTGATGCAGGCTGCCTCAGAATAGGTCTTACACTGTTGTTAGTACAGAAGACTTTATTTCTCAACTGTCTCAAAATATGTATAGAGACATTATCAGTAATACTAACAAGCTGGAAAGTCTTATGTGAAGTTGACAGGATGAAGGCAAAGTAGCAGAACAGGGCTTAGTGTGATCCCACTCTTACTTGGATGGATGGAAGATTGAAAGTTGATTTCAGTGGAAGTGGAGTCATACTTAGCCCTATTCTATCACAGAACAGGCAGGTTTGAGTTCTGATTCCTACACCTGTTGTGGCAGAGCAGAGGCAGCAAAGCTTTTGTGATTTAGCAACATCATCAGTGGTGACACCAGGTAATAGACTGCTGTTGGTTTGAGCTGCTTCTGCAAAGTTCTGCATTTGATCCAAGAGACTGAATAATGAATTGCTTTTCAATTGACTAAGTCAACCAAGAGGGCTTTTCCATCCAAGACTAAAGCATAGACAAGAAAGCTAAGCTGATGAACTTAAGATAATTATAATAATAATTATAATAATTAAGATAAGAGGTGAGTTTTAAAAAGTACAGCTTCGATTTTGCAAGAATCCCATGTTTTTATTTAAAAGTAGAGGAATTATTTATATTCTCCCGTTACTTGAGCTAGATTATTTTTTCCTACTAAAATTGATTCTTGTTAATAAAATAAACTGCAAGTTTTGTGAGCAAAGACTGCTCACAAATTTGTGTTTTCAGTTATCATAAGTGATAATTTTATGAATAAACTTTATAGTAATATTTAAACAGTCTAGGCAAATTTAGGAACTACCAAGTCCAAAGTACTCTGACAGTGGTTGAAGTAATAATCTAGCTCTTGTGCAACCTCTGAGTTTTTGAGTAGAATTTTGCTATACAAAGGACGGTTAATTGTAACATAAACAAAGAAAAAACCCACCACATTAACCATGAGATATATGCATAGTTTTGTTTTACAAAGGAGAAAACAGATGTCAAAAGATCCAAATAGATGTAGCTTTGATAATTTCTTCTGCTCAGAAATTTATTGTAAAGCATTAAAACTTTGTATTAAAAAGTCTGTAATCTTATTTAAAAATGATATTTTAAATGTTAGTTGGACAAGCTAAAATAGTTTGCTAGGTCATTTACAAGTATCTAATAGTTTCCTTTTCAGTAATGCTTTTGTAGCCTCAAATTGAATGCAATTATAAAAATCAAGAATCAATGCACAAAAGAAATAACAATAGGTAACTTTTATTGCGTTTATTAGAACTTTTTAAAGATGTCATCTTCAAAATTAAGATATTAAAGTGGTGAAAGCAATATGACCAAATAATTGTGCAAATATTTTCTTTAAAGCTTCTTTGTATAGAGCCTGACAAGACCACCTTCAGTAGTTAGCAGTAGTAACTGTTATGCTTGCAACTTGTTTCTTTTACACCCATATGGCAAAATTATGCCTCCCAGAGGTAAGTTTTGGTATTGGAGAAAGTTGTTATGGAGAACAGGGTAACCGAAAAGCTTCCTGTATTGATGAAGCTTAAAGAGAAAATAAAAATCCTATGGAAGATGGAGATGATCAGAGAATTTTTTTTTCTGGTATTTCATGCTCACTTTGCACAGGTGCAAACTTCTGTACTTCCCAGCATCTTCTAAAGTAATTTTGCTGTCTTTGTGGCAGCAGAAGAAAAGGATCAGGGCTCCAAAATAATGGGACAAGTCACACATTTAGTAATAATTTACAGAATATAGCGAAGTTTTGCTTCACTTATTGTCACAAAGTTGTTGACTTCATACTCTTTTTAGTAACAGTGAGCTCTACTATGAAAAAAAAAAAAAAAAACAAAAACATAAAGGGTGAGATGTCTATAAACCATTAATCTTTTCAGGTTTTTGTTTTAAAAATTAAATAGTAATTAAATATGACTGGTTTGTTTCACCAACACTACCTATTTTATTGGAACAAAACTTATAACTTTGATTATAATTCTAAAATGCTCCTTTAGGTTTCTGTTCTCATCTGTGTATAGTAGTATTGTAGTCTCACATAGAGATAAAGGAAAATTTTTTCAAATAAGAGAAGAGTAAAAATTCTATAAGCTTAATTATGGAATGTCTATAATATGATTTCCATGACAACCATATAATAAGATTCATGTTTACTTTATTTCTGAGTTCTCAATGTCTTTTTAATGACTTCCATATAATTAAAACAGAATGCATAATTTGAGGTAACGTAACATAAATCAGTTTTGTTTGTGTGATGTTGAATGCATGTTTAATACATGTACAATAAACTGTTTAAGAGCCTTACACAGATATGTCCATTTGTTGCAGAACTGTGAGAAACTGGAAAATAATTTTGATGACATCAAGCACACGACTCTTAGTGAGCGAGGAGCACTTCGAGAAGCAATGAGGTAAGTCTGGGTCACCATAGCAACAGTCACAGATGTGGTAAAGAAAGAGTCATTCTTCATTATTGGGGGAACAAATGAGTTCATTGCCACCATTCAGCTCTATTCTCTAAGGTATTAATTTGTCAGCGGAGAGGCTTCCCTTGAGGCTGTACTTTGGTTTTGAAGCTGCATAAATGTTAAGCCTGACTGCACAGTAAAAAATGTAAATGTTTAATTTGTTATTTAAAATGCTTAAGGGGTGCCTTGCTTTATATTTGTACTAAATTGTGAGTGAATGAAAATATTGTTCATCTAAATTCTGTGTTAAAGCAGTTCTACAATGGTGCTTGAACAAACCTGTGTTTGCATTAAATTGGACTTGATTTTTATGTTTGTAGTTCCTCTGTACTCTGATTTTTCATCAGATTTACATGATTTTGGTTTTGATAATAGAATGTTAAAATCTGTCTAGTCCTTTATATAGTGTAGAGATGTGTATTTTGCTTAATATTCTCTTATAGTTGCACTTAATACTTACTAGAGGAGTTTAAAATTAGTTAGTACATGAATCTGCCCTCCTTACCTGCAGTATAGAATATCTGGATACAGGACTCCAAAGAAACTTAGCAGCTATAGTGTCTGGGAAAGGAAATGATTACTACTCTGAAAGGTGGCAGAATGGAAGACAGATTTTCCTAAAGTAACTAACTGAATAATCAGGAAGATGTTATAGTATTATCTGTGAATCAGAAAATTATAGTCTCCTGTACTTTTAAAGGTTTTGAAATTGGATAATAAAATGTAATGATGCAAATATAGTGCTTCATTTCACTTGCCTGATATGAGAGGAAGTTCTTACACTTGCACTAGTGCAGTAAAAAGTAAAAACAACAGCGAAACCCCCTGAGAATCTTCTTGAAAAACTACATATACCTATATGCTTTGACTGTGTTCATAATCCCTTTAAATTTATGGACATATGTGAATTACTTGATTTTCATGACTCTGACTTATGTTCATGATGCTCGTCTTGGGTACACTGAGTGTAAAGGCATTTTGACCTGAGATGCAACCTATCTCTTTTGAAGCTGCTCTTATTACCCACTAATATTCAGAACATTTCAACTACCAATGTTGCAAATAACTGTAAAAGTAATGGTATTAATTTTTCTAATTGTGATTTTTGTTTTGTGCTTCTTTTGCCTCATATGTTAAAGATTTTCTTCCTGTGTGGTCAGTCATCTGTGTATGTATGTAAGTAAATCTTCTGTTTAGTGTCAGTAAATGGAAAATGATTTAAAAAAAAGATTTGGGGAACTTTTGACATGTGAAGCTACTTTTAGTATTTCCAACAAATCGGATTCCAACAAAGGTTGCTACTGTCCTGTAGCAGTGTTCAGGTTTGTGACATTTTGTGATGACTCAGCAGAGATAATATTTTAAAAACTTGGGAGCTGGCAGCTCTTCAGGGATTAACATTGAATAGCAAAAGGAGCTTTAGCATTTCAAAGGTCATGTTTCTGTTGCAAAGACCGTGTAGAAGATTCTTGTGATTCTTTGCTGTGCATACAATAAAACCCACTTTACTATCTCATAAATTAGTATCCTGGCTATTGCTGCTAGTGTGCAGGCTGTTCTGAGAAACAGTTATTGATTGTGAAGTGTGATAGATATTGTGTAGCGCTGGAATTCTCTTAATTGCAGTCAATATTGGATGGTTGGTTGTTTTTTTGAGATAAAGAAAATACCTTACTAAATTAATACTGTAATATGTTTTTATAACATACTAAAAGACACATGAAAGGTGCAAAATGTTAGAGGGGTATATGCATGTAGCTGTACATATTTTTCTAACTTTTTGCTTCAGGCTATACAGTTTTTAACTGCTACATAGTCACCCCATTTACTCTGTGGCTGTGTTTGTTTTTCTGCTTGGATCCCAGGATTATTTGTAGTGTATGTAATTCAAATGGTACGTTTTACAGATTAAAGTTCACTTTGTTTTCCCATGATGAGATGATTGGTCCAGGTGTGGGAGGACATAGATTTGCCGACCTCAGTATTGAGAGACCTGCCTCCTTTTGGTAAAGGATGCATGTGGAGTGGGTTGCACATTGCATAAGAGCACTAAAATCATGTGGATATGAAAACAACCAAAATCAAAAATCCTATTTGGATAGCGAAGTGGATATATGTGGATGTCAGATGAGCCTTGAGTGGGCAGTATGCCCAAATCTTCTGTGATTTCCCAGAGTGGTACTACTAGTCTGCCAGATGAGAAGTACAATAAACGATTTTCCCCAGTGCTATTTGGAATGAGACCTTCCATTTTAACTTCATCTTTGAGAAAAATGGTCAATTTAGTATGGATTTTAGTACACTTCTAGTCTGAGTATCATGGTGCTCTGCATAAACAAATTCTAATATCCAGGAAGGCTCTTGTTGTCTTTTCAACTCTTCAGTATTCAAATAAAGGTTTACATCAAAATTTTCTTTCTTATTTATGTATATAGTTGTATGCAAAATAAACTTTCTGAAGGGTTTTGAAATTATCATAAAACCTATGAACTTCCTCTAGTTCGACTTTGCATGTTATTTTAGATCTTGAATGAGATAATACTGATAGTAGCTTGCCATTATTCAGTGTATAGTGCTATAAGAATTTGATTTACTTGTGATTGCACATAAAATCATAAAGCATTCAATTCAGTTAATGTTTTGCTTATTTTGTTAATGTACTCCAATTCTTTTATTTATTACTACATTTTAATGCACCTGTAAAGCTGAAGTAAACAGAAATACATCAATTTTTTTTGAACTGGGGTTTATAAATGGACAGGCTTGCTTTATGTACCTTGAATGTGTATATTATAAATTATTTGGGTATTTAATGTAGCAACTTGGCAGAAAAACAACATAGTTACGTACCTATAGTTTCAGGTTGCATAAGTAAGAGCATTGAGCTTTTGTTAAACAAGGCTCAATTTGTTTTTAATATCGAATCACTGTGAAAAGTCTGGATTCCAATCCTCAGTAAAGCTTCATCTAGAAATTTAAAGGAGCTTTTAGGTTGGTTTGTCTGCTATGAGGAGGATAAGTATTTGAGGAGGAGGAAGTGATATAGCTAACTGTATGCTGACACTGGTAGGCTTTTCAGAGGTGGCAAAACCAGAATGGGGACTGCTGCAGTAACCATTGCTCTAGGGAAGTACGGTAAAGTAGCCTGAGGAACCTTAAAATTAATCAAATAAAAAAAAAATATAATGAACACTGCATCCTTGTATTATAAAGTAACTTTTAGTAGACATGTGGCAGAAATCCAAGTCCAATTATTAATATCAAATTAGATGAAGGTAAGGTGTAGTGAGTTACTGACTTTAAAAAGATGAAGGACAAATTTTAGAAGGAACAGACAGGCAGAAAATCTTCTTCTACTGAATCTGTTCACTGTGTGCACAGGCATCCATTTTTGTTAGCAAGAGAGAGAATCAGACTTGATGAATTTGGGAGGGGGACTGTTGGAGATGATCTAGACTACTAGTCTCTACTTTTTTTTTTTTGATTGTGTACCAGCAAAATATTTGAGCATACATATCCAATATATGTGTTATACAAGTATCACTGTACTAATATTTATGTGCATTATAAAACACATCCAGGAATAGAAATTAAAAAGAAACAAAGACTACTTTTTTAAATTATTTGTTAATTGTACAGAAAGAATTTTCTTCCCATATCAATGTGGATTGTCTTGCGAATACTCTGCTTTGGAGGTAATTTATCTAGACTAACTTTCCTGCTCAGAGTCAGGTCAAGTAAATCAGGTTGCTCAAGGCTGTGTCCAACCAGGCTTTTATATCTCCAAGGATGGACAGTTCACAGGCTCT
Organism: Formicarius rufipectus; assembly: GCA_013399695.1. NCBI lineage: Eukaryota > Metazoa > Chordata > Aves > Passeriformes > Formicariidae > Formicarius > Formicarius rufipectus. The sequence continues at coordinate 802,807 of VXAU01001554.1, read as the reverse complement.
CTAGCCAAACATCTTCACAGTAAACAACAGAAAAACTCAAACAGAAAAAACTGAACAGCAACACACCATTTTTCTTTTAAACTGTAATTCTTTGTTTCAGCTTGTGATTGTTTTCTTGTCCTTTCATTGGACACTACTAAGAAGTGTTTAACTGTCTTTTTCCCCTCCTATCAGGTGTTAATACATTTTGATTAAGGTTCCCCCTAACCGTTCTCTGCTCGAGGCTGAATGTCCCCACGTCTTTCAACCTCTTCTGTGACAGAACTCCAGTCCCTTAATCACCTCAGTGACCATTTGCTGGATTCACTCTTGTATGCCAGTATTTCCCTGGTCCTAGGTAACCTAGCACAGGGCATAGCAGGTCTCTCACCAGTACTGGGCAGCAGAGAAGGATCTGCCACCTCAACCTACGGGTAATGCTCTACCTGACAGGGCCAAGGGTGCCCCTGGCCTTTCCTGCAAGGACTGACTTGTGGTCTGCTTGACCTCCAGGACCCCAGGGCATTTTCTGCAAAGCTGCTTTTCAGCTGGTGCCTGGGATTGTTTCTCCTCAGGGGCAGGGTTTCACTTGTCTTTTTGTTGGTGGTGGGTTTTTTTTGGTGTTTTTTGTTTGGTTGGTTTTTTTGGGGGTGTGTGTGTGTGTGGTTTGTTTGTTTGTTTTTTTCAATGTGGCTCATGTAGGCCTGTTCCTCCAGGCTGTCAAGGTCCCTCTGAAGAGCAGCCTAACCTTTGGAGTGTCACTACTCCAGTGAATGATAGATTGTTTTTGAACACTATACTAGTAATGTTTTAGACCTGACAAATGAAACAATACTGTTTCAAACCAAAACACCTTATGAATCTAATGTTGCAATTGTTTAGTACCAACTGAGTTGACAAGGCACTGTGGTGGCCCATGACAGTGAAATATCAATACATAAATGGGTCCTACTTGTAGGTGGATACAGTCTATCTTGTGAACATTGACTGAGTTAGTATGTGTGAAAGCTTTGGAAGTGAAAATTAAAACTGAATATTTTTGTATAGTCTTATTGTTATTAAAGGCAAATTTAAACATATTTAGTCATACTTTGACGTGGGAAAGGAAAGAGAACGTTTGCTTATCTATTTGAATTAGTATAAAAGATACCAAAGTTCATTTAGAGTTTTCTTTTGGGTTCATGTATTTGCATAGAGTTTTGGATAATATGAAAAAGGGAGTGAGGCTTCAACTGTGTTTTCAAGTTTTATAGAAGCCGTTTCAGTTAATGATGACATTCACTGTTGTCTTGACAACTGTGTAAGCTGGGGTTAGTAATAATCAGGCTTCTTTTAATATGGTCTAGACTCTCAGATGTATTTGACAAATAGTTTCTATGGCTAGGCAAAACCCAAGAAAATTGCTCTGTAAGAAGTTTCATGATTTCACAAGTGTTAATTAGTTTGCAGAGTAAAAAGCTTGGAATTGAAAAATGTAAACAAAAGAAATCTACAGCACAAACTGCAAAATATCTAGTAACTAACTTGATAGGGCTTTGGCTTATATGTGGCTATTACAGCTTCATATTCTGGTTCTGAGTCAGGCAATTTGGTTTTCACCGTTTTAAAAGTATCATGGAACTGCAGAGTTAGAGAAACATGGACATGAAGTGTCAGAAAACAAGCACAATGAAAAATATATGTTAAATGTATTCCTGGTTTCCTGTATTATTTTTACACTGTGCTGTGAGATGGGCCAATCCCAGGTGACTTGAAAGGGAAGGTAAATGAGGAGATCTAGAGGCTTCTGGGTTCCTGGTCCAGGTCTGAAAGATCATCTTTTCAAAGAAATTCTTCATGTTCTGCAGAGTTATAAGTCTTTAAATTTCTGTAATCCAAAGTTCTGGACTGGATTAAAGCTTTCAATGCTGTCTCCAACAGCGTTTTCCTGGAAAACCTAGAAACCCATGTCTGGGGCAGGTGCTGTCTTCACTGGGTTAAAATCTGGCTGGATGTCTGGGCCAAGAGAGTGGTGGTGAATGGTGCTACATCCAGTTGGTGGCCAGTCACCAGTGGAGACCCCCAGGGATCAACATTGGGACCAATCTGTTTAATCCCTTTATCGATGCTTTGGCTGAGGGGATTGAGTGCACACACAGTAAGCTTGTAGAAGATCCCAGGCTGGATGAGAGAGTTGGTCTCCTGGAGGGCAGGAAGGGCTCTGCAGAGTGTTCTGGACAGGCTAGATCAATGAGCCAAGGCCAATGTTACGAAGCTCAGTAAGGTGAAATACTGGATCCTGCACTTTGGTCACAAGAACCCCAGGGAGTGCATCTGGTTTGGGGAAGGGTGGCTGAAAAGCTGCCCGGTGGAAAAGGGCCTGGGTGTGCTGGTCAACAGTGGCTGAACATGAGCCAGCAGTGTGCCCAAGTGGTGAAGAAGGCCAAAAGCATCCTGGCCTGGATCAGGAATACTGTGACCAGCAGGAGCAGGGCAGTGATTGTTCCCTGTACTCGCCACTGTTGAGGCTTCACCTTGAATACCATATCCAGTTCTGGGCCTCTCACTTCAAGAAAGACATGGAGGTGCTGGAGTGTGTCCAGACAAGGGCAACAGAGCTGGGGAAGGGTCTGGGAGAGTAAGTCCTGTGAGGAGCAGCTGTGGGAGCTGGGGTTGAGTGTAGAGCAAAGGGGGCTCTACTATGAAAGTAGCCACAAGGCTTGTGATTAGTAGCTTATTTGAGACTGAGGGAGTAAGTTAAAATTTCTTCTCTACTTTCTTCTGTATTTGTATTTATCTCCTGTGCAATCATTTGAATGTTGCTTGGGGCATATTTTTTTGGGAAATGAAATATGATTGCTTTATATGTATTTAACAAAAATATTGTGCTGCTTCCAAAGTGCAACAACACTTTGCTCCTCTGATGTATCTATCTCACCACCAACAAACACACACCCCCTGTCACAGAAGACATACTAATTAGTTAAACCACTTTTGATATGCAGGCTTATTGATTTTGACCCTCATTTAGACTGCCTTTGGTTTGGAGGTCTTCCTTGGACAAAAAAAAAAAAACCCAAAAATAAAAAACCCCACAAAAAAACAAAAAAACCCCCAGCCAACCAAAACCCCAAAAAACCAAACCAAACAAAAAAATGACCAAAAAAAACCCCCACAAAACCAAAACAAAAACCACCACCAAAAAAAAAAAAAACAAAAAAAAAGAAAAAAAAAAACCCAAAAAAAAAAAAAAAAAAAAAAAAAAAAAAAAAAAAAAAAAAAAACAAACAAAAAAACCCCACCAAAACCAAAAATGACCAACCAAAAAAAAAAACCAACAACAAAAAACCCTAACACCTGCAGAGATTTCTCAGACTGGAAACAAAAACCCCACAAAACTGTGGAATTTAGAGAATAAACCATGTTCCCCTTAGAATTTACCATGACAATTTTATAAATTTACCACATTATTAATAGTATATAGAGAAAAGGAAGTGCTGCAGAATGCTAGTGTTGCTAGTTGCGTTTGGTGTTGCATAGGTATGCATGCAGAATATTAGAAGCACTTGAGAACTTTTAGTGGAACTTCTATAGTAAAGATTTATGTGGCTAGTATAAGTGAGTTTGTTTGAGTACTAATTTGAGTCAGAACTTCACTGTCATCCTTAGTGTACATTACAGATCAAACAGATTTTCAACATCACTAGCATGGCCCAAACATTAGCTTTATACCTTTATAGCCCTGTATAAGCATAGGTCTGACTGAACAAGCTGCTAAAGTGCTAGAAGCTCTTTAACGGATTGGCAAGGCACTGTTAAGGTGGGTTCATGCGGTTTTACCATACTCTTTCTTGGCTAACTAACTTCTGAGTCACGCACTAGCCACCCTCTGGGGGCTCAACAGTGCCTGGGATGATTTGCGTAGATCTGACCATGATGGAATAGTTTACGTCTACAGATGCTCTGCAGAGCTCTAACACCAAGCATGTATAGGAATCGGTGACATTATTGTAATTGGTTTTGTGATAATTATTAGAAATTGCATTGTCTTTCTGTGTTTTATATATATGGAAAATTAAAGAACTTCCTACTTAATTTTGCAATTAAAAATAAAAAGGGTTCTAATACATGACTAGTCTATTGTTTCAAGTCACAGGTGTAACTCACTGAAAATTTTGTGGATCCAGTGATGATGCTTATCTTCTGTACTGTAGAATGTAATAGAATTGCCTTGTATATTTTTTTTAAAAATATAAAACAAGAAAACTGTGAAGTATCTTGTTTTGAGCTTGATTGTGAGATGGACTGTTCTGTTGAATATCAGCTTCATCATATCTTGACCAGAAATTTTAAAACTCAGGTACATTTCCAAGTTTATGTTAATTGATTGCACATAAAATGTTCAAAATATATAATGTCTCATTTTTAATTTATGAATTTTAATTCTTTTGGTCCAGTGATAGGAGATCAAGATAAGTTAGATTGTTTTCCTTTGAATGTTCCTTTAGTCACCTAGCTAGGATAGACTGTCAAATACAACTTTAACTGACCTAAAATAGTGCATTGATGATGTTCCTGACTGCCAAATGTGAAAGGACATTTGTGCTGGTTTAGAGTTAAACCAGTATGAGAAATGAACCCAACTCAGAATGGGATTGCAAGTCAGAATAACAATTTATTAAAAGATCACAAAAATACACTGAAACAGAAAAGGAAATTTGTTTGTGCCACAAAAAACACCAGATGTACAGCCCAACACAGTGGGGCACAAGCAGAGTGGAGCTCACCAACTCTGTGCTGAGCACCATGTGGCCCCCCCTGAGTTCAAAGTAAAAAGAAAACAAGGTACCTGCTGGTGAAAGTGATGGTTGCAATCTGGTGGCAGTCGCAGTCTGCTCGCGGCTCTGGTCCTCCTCTGGATCTGAAGAGAACTCCCAGTCCCAAATCCCCAGCTTATATCCACTTAGGCTCTGGCCAGTCCCTCCCCCAGGGCGGAGACTTAAACAATGGGTGATTTACTCTGTGAGATAAACAATGGCCTATTTTTGGCATCCCTGATGGCCCATTAGCAGACATGACCCCTCAGGTGGGTGTGGAGGCATGAGAACTTCCTTATCTCACAGAAGTTCCTAAACACCAACCTTGTAGCCTGAGGGGTGGGGTGTGCCTTAAACAATAGCTGCTAATGTGCCATTGTGAGCAGTTTGTGGGAAAAAATGGCATAGAGGGTTTAGAATCCACACCCACACAGTGACAAACTGACCCTGGCTACTAAAACCAGGACAGTGTTAAATTATTTTTCTATTCCAATTGGTAATGTAGATTCACAGTTACTTTGTCAGAGTATTGAATTATGCCTTGTAGTATACTTAACCAATACATGGATAGAGAGCAAAAGTGTAGTTAGCAAGATAGCAAGCAATATAGTAAAATAATAAAAAAATTAATATTCATGAATTTGGAAACTGCATTACAATTACTGCTTTTCATGATACACTGAAATGTGCTTTGGGCACGATCTTATTGAACATTTTTGATAAAATCTTACATGTTTTTCTTGTGTGTATTGCTGTGATTGATTCTTCAGGTCTGGCCTGAGTATGGTAAACACGTTGTCACTGTATTTGTGTGTGCCATTCCCAAGAAATATTTCAGAGGGGAGAGGAGCAAAAAGTCCCCGCTCTTCTATCACGTCAAGTGAGGAGAGCCTGTTTTTGATTTTGAACCATTTAGTTTTTTGATTTAAAGAAAAGAATTGGATAACAGTCAAAATGTTTCTTTTTAGCTAACTGCGGGAGATGTTGTCTGATGTTGGTGGTGAAAGAGGTTTTGAAAACCACTGTGGCAGATGGCTTACCACAAAGACTCCAAAGGTGGCATGCAGGGGGGTGCAGCATCGTACCTCTCAGTGACTAACAACCACTCGTCTGCAAACTGTTAGAGTAGAAAATTGCACTACAGAATCTTGAGTTCTCTCCATGGGTTCGCACTTCATTACATTTTTAAATGCAGGGTCTTAAAATATTTCTGAAATTTGTTCTTTGCTACCATTAGCAATCGGGGGAAAAAATGCTCTGGATTGCCAGAGAGGCACTCTACAGTATGGACTGCCAGACTTAATACCTTAGTTTTATTAGCCTATATGCTCTGCAAAAGGTTTTAGTCCATTAAATGAAATTGTTTAAAAAAAAAAACCAAAACTATTCAGATGTGAATCAAGGAAATTTGGTGGTTTTGCTGTCAGTTGTGGTTTTCTGTAGATTATTGATATTTAATATTATGTTTCAGGGCTTTGGATGATTTAGTTAGGCAGTGTATTATACAATTTTAAACCATAACAAAAGTCTGGGATTTGCAGAGAAGCTAAGTGTGTTGCAGCTTTGGCAAAGGAGTCTGTTTTAATTGAAGCTGTTGAAGATCATGCTGTGTTAAGTCATTAATTTCATCTGTAGCCAGCCTATTGAGTACCACGTTCCACATGTATTTAACAAACCCTGTTTCCTACAGGAACTTCTGTTTTGTGTACAGTCAGAAACCAATCTGTCTTTACAAATGCTGTTTTAAAGGTATCTGCACTTGTTTCTTTTTAGACACTTATTGTAGTTCTCAAAAGCCTGAAAAAGCATAACCTTTCTTTTTCTCCTTTGTGGTGTCCTTGGACTTCCTATTTTCATGGCATCTTAGAGTATATTCTCTTTGGAGTTCAGGATACAAAGCAAAGCTAAGGATATGAGGGGAAAAATGTACTAAATGCATTGTTAGTGCATCTTTGTGTTATATGTTAATTGTAGTCAGGTTGTTATATTTTCTGATTATGGTGTGGTGCTGGTTTTGGGTTGGCTAGAGTTAATTTTCCTCATAGTAGCTGGCATGGGGCTGTGTTTTGCACTTATGCTGAAAACAGTATTGATAACACAAAGATGTTTTAGCTTTTGCTGAACAGTTCATACAGAGAGTCAAGATCCTTTCTGTTCCTCACCTGACCCCACCAATGAGGAGGCACAAGATGTTGGGAGGGGGCATAACCAGGACAGCTGACCCCAACTGACCCAAGGAATATCTCACACAATATGGTACATAAAGTAGGGGGAAGAAGAAGGGTGGAGGAGATATTCAGAGTTAGTGTTTTGTCTTCTCAAGACACCAGCCTGCCAGTGGGGATGTAGTGAATTAATTCCTTGTTTTGCTTTGCTTATTTGAGAAGCTTTTGCTTTACCTCCTAAACTATCTTTATCTCAATGCATGAGTTTTCTTACTTTTACCCTTCTGATTCTCTTCCTTATTCCACCAGGAGGGTGTGAATGAGTGGCTCGGTGAGGCTGAAGTTTCTGTCTGGGTTAAACCATGATGCCTTGTGTCAATTTGAGACAAGTTGGAGGGGAAGAGATCTCAGATAGAAGTCGGCTTCCTCTGATTCAATACCCCTGATTCTTTCCAGTAGAGAGGGAGAGAGATCAAATATGCCTGGATGTAAGTGGAAAACCCTCCCAGCCTCTTAACCAAGAATGCTGAACAACTGATAAAACTGGATTAAGTTAACCAGAAAATTACCAAGCTCCCATCCACTGGACCAGACTAAGATGACAGCTGACCTCCCCTCACCCCTTAAAATGCAGCAGGAGTAGTTTGGAAGGTCAGCACTTGAGTGAGGATGCAGTGCTGGCAGAGGCAATTGGAGCAGGGCTACGGACCCCCAGGTGACTGGAAGGATGCACAAGGCATTCTTGGGATCTAGCAGTGAAACTTGGTTGCTGCACCTCCACTGTTGGTAGTCCTGATCCACCGAGGTGGTGGTAGGACTCCTGTGAAATGAGGGAAGGAGACTCTCGGTCTGCCTAGTGAAGTCCAAGTGTGGTCTTTTATTTTGCTCAAGGTAGGTGGGAATGCCTCTGGTTACCTCCCTGGGGTGGAGAGTTCTTCATTGAGTGATTAATACTGGATCATAGGACATTTCAAGAGTCTTTGACACCTTCTAAGATGTCAGTAGAGCTGAATCCATTTTGACAATCAGCAGAGATTAGTATCTTCAGGCCATGTGTTTGAATTGTCCTGATACCTCCCCAAAGGGAGTTATTACAGATAAGTAATTTCTGTAAAGACAAAGGAAAAACAACCAGCTCATAGCCTGAGGTGGCAGGTGTGCACGCCCTCAACACCTGGATTGTCTGAGTCATCAGTGTTCCAGTCTTTTCACGTTTTGTTTTTTTTTTTTTTTTTGACGTTTGTGGATACAGTTTTCTCCTAGGACAGTAGAGTAGCACCGTTCTTTCAAGTCCTTCCCTACAGTCTAAATTAGTAGGCATATTTTGGGAGAGAAAAGATAAGGTGGATACCAGAGTCGTGTGTAACCCGTGCCACATGTGTTTGGGAACCCTTGGTTATAATGACTATTATTTGCTCCTAATAATTATTTTTTTTGCTACTTCTCAAAGGCTCTAACTTAATATTATACTGTTGTGGACATAAGGGCAAGCATCCATCTTCCTAGAAACATCTTGTATGTTGGGGTGAGGGTGTTTCAGAGATTAAACTGTGGGTCCAGCTGTGCCTTAAGGTATTTACTTTCCATCAAAATTAATCTGTCCTTCCCCTGTAGACTTCTGAATTTAAATCCTGTTTATTTACTTGAGGCTCTTTGGGAGAGCAAAAAGAGATTATTTAGGTTTAATGTTCTAATGGAATCAACCTGTTTATTGAAAATAAGACTGTAAAGTCTGTTGGACTTTTTTCAATATGACAATAGTTAAGAGGATAGGCTAGAATTGGTACCACACATTTAGCTAATTGGATACAAAATTTTACGGAAGCAATTTCCCATCCTTATTCCAACAGAACTCAGATACTTTGCATAGGAATCTCTTTCACTGGAGCTTGCTGTTGAGAGTTGATGGGCAGCCATTTAAGCTCTAGACCACTTTAGGTCTTTCAGAATATCACCCAGAGACTTTCGCTGCTAGTGCCTAAGACAAGGCTGCTAAATTTTAGCACCTCTAGGACTGAGGAATGCTAAGATCTCAGGCAAAAATTTGTACAAAGAAACTGCTTGAGAGAGAACCTGTATGAGACAACATAAAAGGTGTCATAGAGAATAATGAAACAAATGTCTTGAGCAGCATCTCCTGACATCTTGAATGCAGGGAATATTGGCAATGACAAGGTTTCAATTTGTATGTATTTAATTTGTTCAGCCAATGTGGAGCATTTAGTTCTGGCTTGGTCTAATACCAAATTTCAAGAGTTTGTTTGGGTTTTTTTGGGTTTTTTTGGAAAAAAAATAGTATTAAGGTTTCTTTTGTAAAATAAATCCTGAAGTGTTCTAAATATCAACATAATATTGGACCCATTCAAATGAGTTTTAATAATGGATCTGTGTGTGGAGCATAACTTAATGGGTAGAATTACAATGTGATTTCTGTCAGAATACTTAAAGGCATTGATTTATAATCTGGTACCATTACAATACAGTAATCTTTTAAAACTGGTAAGGGTAAGTTATTTCAAAATAGTATGACTGCTTTTTAAACTTCTATTGATAGTATTTAGTATTTCTACTAATACTGCATTAAAGATTAGTGATAACTGTAGTATTTTTAAATGTAATAAAATTGATTGGTGTATTTGTAAAGACTATTGCTTTTATTACTACTATCAAATATTAGTGTTTAATGGTACTGAAATGGTACTAAAAATATTTTTATTACTGCTATTTTGACAAATGTGGAAGAACATTCAGTAGGCAACATTAATTAGTATTAACAAAGCATTTGCTTTGTAATTGGTAAAATATCAAAATAAGAAAAACTTTTTTTATCTCACAATATTACCAAAAAGGCAAGAAAACACTTATTCTTTGAGCATTTTTTGATAGAAAAAATAATTAGAAAATATGTAGAAAATTATTTTATGTTTTCCCCTACCTGGTATGTCTGTCTGCCTGTCTGAGCAGAGTATCTTCGAGTGGCTCTTCCTACTTATGTGTTTTTCTAATTAACAGGAAATGCTCTTGAGTTTGTGTAAAACAGTTGCTGTTCCCACAGTGACTTGCTTGGCTCATGGCTTGCTGTTGTTGGGCTGTGCCTCACAGTATCCTCACCTCAGTCATCCACTTGCAAATTTACTTGCATGGCAACTGCTGTGTTGTTAGCCCCCTTCTGTCCCAAAGGGTATTCCCTTGTGGCTTCTAAGATAAAATATTTAATTGGTGCGGTAATTGTTCTCCTTGTAATTAAAGAACTATACAGAGATATTTAAATGTACTTAAACAGAATAGTTTCATATTTAAAAGAGATCCTGAGTCCATTGAGTGTTTTTCACTGAAGAGCTGTGGCTGCATGGCTGCACAGCTGCATGGCTGCATGGCTGAGAACCGCTGGCCATGTGGCTGCAGCCTAAACAGGAGGTGTTTCTTGAATACATTTTTCAGCCTGCACTGAGGCAGCTGCACTATTAGCAGCATCTAGTGTTAACTTCTCTTTTTGTGTACTTAAACAAGCGTAAATGACTCCTGTGTGGAATCATATGTCTAGTCATGGCCTGCCTGTAAGGTGCCTCTGTGTCATCCCCACTGACTCACTTAACATTTGTGCCAAGGCTGTGGGGTAGCAGTGCCCAGATAGGGGGTTGTGCTGCTGCCACAAGTCCTGCTTGTGGCAGGTGAACACTTGCTGTCCCAAGGATGGCTGGCACAGGAGCTGTGAGGTGGATGGCCATGCTGGTTGCTTGGCCTACAGGACTGGGTTAGAAATAGACTGAAATAAGCACTTTTCGGGAAGGGTTATGTTGGGTCTTAATGCCAACTGCTTTGTTGTAGAGATCCCCCTGCTGCTGGGCCACAGTGCTCATACAGACAGTCATTTTAGGGTATCTTGCTGTTAGACATGTAACTGTTCTAAGGACAAATTCTTCTGTGACCAAAAGTATGGGGAAAGTCTGGTTAACACTACAGAGGAGAGGGAACCACTCTTTTCCCAGTTGCAGATGAAATCCTTGATTTTCCTTTTCTGATACAGGACGCCATTTAACCTGCAGGGACTATGCAGCATAATTTTTTTGCCCTCTTTGCTAGTTGAATCAGATGTGTTTCAGTAAGTGTAAAACTAACTCCCTGTACTCCCTGCTTCTTTGATCAATTTTTATTATTTTGTTCTACTTAGCTACACTGGGTGAATGAAGACTTCACCTCTGATTTGGAAAGGCCCGAGTAATCTTTTTGTAATTGGCATTACTAAACATTCTTTCACCTGCCAATGTAACAATATCATAATGTATAAAATTTATTTTGTCCTAAAACTGTAACTGCAAGCAGAGCTTTGAAATGCAACTTCTCTTAATATTTTCTCTATCATCCTCATTTAATTCTTGATGTAAAACAAGAATTCATTGCTTTTGTGCTGCGAGTGTGAAGCCACAAGTTGATAATGGTAACTCAATGCTTGCATTATAAAGTGCTGTTCCTGTAGTGTGGTCCAATTACACAATAGTAAAGCAGGGATGTAACACAGCGATGCTGCTTTCCTATTTGTTTCAGTAAGTTTAGCACAGCGGGAGACATGGCATTCTGCCAAGGTAATGCGTCAGGCTTACAGTTGGATGGAAGTGCAATGGAAATTATTCTAAGACTTTGCTTGCTGGCTGATAACTCTCACTTGAATGTATGTGACAATTGTCTTACGAAATACATTTGATGTAGTTTTATTGCAAAGCTTTTATATTTTAATTTTGAGACACTATGGTATTCTAGAAATATTTGAAAAAGTCTCTGTAGGTGTTACATTTACAGCATTGTAGTTTTGGTAATCAAATACAATTTCTGGGTGGTTAGAGAACATGTGTGCTTTTTCAAAAATTCTGCCATATCTTGTGAAATCAGAAAGAACTGCTACATTAATTTGATCAAATTACCTGCATTGTTCTTCCAAAAATATCCTATTGTTTGAGCAAAATTATAACCTAAACAAAATCTTAACTGAATGTATATGTATAATATCAACAAAATGTCTTCTCTCTAGGCTTCCGAAAGAAAGTAATAATCTATCAGCCATTTGGCAGCTGGGAGAAATCAGAAATGTCAGGGCATCTCTTCTGCTAGTCATTTTTCTTTAGAGACTGGGGAGTTGGATAGAAATCAGAATTTTTGTAGTTAGTCTCATTTTTGACTAGTTTTCACTCTACTTTTAAAGCCATTCCTCAAGTAAACAGACATTACTTGTACTGTGGCTGTCAACTCACTGGAACTGTCTTAAAAGATACATTGATATTCTTTGCAGCTTTAAATCATCATGGCTAGACTTTGTGAATGAAGATTTGGGACAGCTTTAAGTAGTCCTCAGCAAAATATACACATTTAAAACCGTGTGGAAGTGGCTTTATAAATTGATTCATGGTATGTCTCTGCGTCTCAAATGTGGTGAGGAACAGCCATCACTTATGGAGTATTAGCAAATTGTTCACAATTAAGGAGTTAATCTTTAGCCTCATTAGCAGGCTCCATACAGAGGTTATCAGTGCATGCTAAAAGCCGTGTTGCGTTTTCATTTTGTGAACAACAGAGCTTGGACGACATCAGTTGATTTCAAACAGGTTATTGAATGCTATCATAGGTAAAAATACCAGCTGTACTGCACCTGGTTTGATTTTATGATTATAAGGTGAAGTTTCCCATCTTAGGCTTTTTTTTTTTTTTTTCCCTGACATCTCTTGGTCATGGGCATTTTCTCTGTGGTAGTAAATTTGGGCTTACAGTAAAGATAATTATTGCTACTATTGTTTAAAGCTTTCAAGAAATCATCGGTTACATATGTACATACATGTCTCATGAGGCATTTCTGAATGCCTTTGGGAGCACTAATCCAGCAAATGGAAGGTTTGTTGTCACTGGCATTTGTTATTCCACGTGGTGTGCTTGTTCCAACTGACTGGAATTTTTTCGGCACTGACACCTGTAGAGTGTATAAGAGAAAAGAAAGAACAGAGGAGAGATACACAGGGGTTAAAAAGCCATCCATACTCCTTCAGGCAGAAGTAGTGTCAGGTGTGGGGGTAGGAAAAAAGACCACTGACTTAGCTGAGCATCAAGGCTCTGCACAGCAAAGAAAACTGCAGACAGTTATTAATGGGACTAAAAAATCATTACTGATATCCCACAGTAATTCCTGCTAGCATCAAGAGTACCGACAAATTCTCCATACAGTTAATTTTTCATGCAGTGAGCTTCCTGACTGCAAATGTGTGTTATGAATGTTGTCAGCATTTAAGGGTCCTCATACATGAGAATTGGCTCACACAGTGAGGAGTGAAAAAAAGTGTGTGTTGAGTCGACGAGGAGGGTACATGCTGATTTGGCATAGGTTATAGGATGAATTCCTGGGTCAATAGACATAATTATCAGAGTGCCTTTCTGATGAATAATTGAGTATAGGGTGGGCAAAATTTTCCTCTCAGCAGTGACATAATTTGGCATAGTATGTGCCAATATTTAATAAAGAATAGACATTTGGGGCTGTCCAAGCTGGCTTTAGGTTCTTACAGCTGCTTTCAGAGCTCTGAAAGCTCTATTTTGGATTGTAAAACAAACAAACAAAAAATCCTCAACCAAACCACATTTGAACATCACCTGTCAAAGGTTTTGGGGACAGAAGTCACAGAAAGCGGATCAGTCAGAGATAAAGATCAAAACCACAGAGCAGCAAAACGCATTTGTCCCTGGATCTGCTCAACACCTTGGTTTGCTTTGATGACTAGTGGTGACACTTGAGATGGTGCTGCTTTTTCAGTAACAAAACTCCATCTGAACCACTGAGTCAGTATATGTAACATATTGGGATTTTATTTTCACCTATTTACTTACAGTCAAACATGCAGCAAGAGAACATTACTGTATGTATTTCCAATGCTATGCAAACAGGCCTGAATTAGAAACGTAAAAAATCCAAATTCTACAAAAATAATAGCATCTTTCTTTAATCCAAACTCTGCTGTACAAAGCAGAATGACTGTAAAGTTAAAACTTGGTGTTTTGTTTTGTATTGCCAATCAGTCGTAAGTTTCCTCATTGAATTTCATTATTTAATGTTTTCCAGACCTTCAGTTATTGTGGTACTGAGTTTTCACTAGTAAATTTTGTAATGATTTCCATGCATTGTGTGGCAGTTTGTTATCTTTTATATTTAGTGTGGAATTCCTTTTTCACAGTAGTAGTATTGCAAAATAATGTTGAATGCTTGGGAAGTGAAAGGGCTTGTACCTCTCAGATGAAGTGAGAACTATTTGTGAAAATATAGTACACACTATTGTTGTCCTAAATATGTCTTAGTACTGCGTATTTGCTTTTATATTTGATGATTAACATGGTAAATTACTATGATAAGGAAAAGCAAACTTGCAGCTTTTTTTATGCTGCATGTTGGTTGCAGTTAGAACAAGAGGTCACTAGCATTGGTACTTTGCTCATTTTATTTTACCTTTGCATTCTTCCAGTGTATGGATAATGGTCAGTTAATACCTTAACTCTATTAATTTTTCTTTCTGTTAAAAAAAAAATCTAAAAAAGCGGTGGGGAGGATTTTTTTTCTCCTCATCTTCTCTGATTGCCAGGTTATTTGTATGTAGAGGGAAGATTCTTTTGGTATAATCAATCTGCTGCTGCCCATTTTACTGCCAAACCTTCCTTCTCCATGGTAGCGTAATGTTACCTAGGGAACAGCTTAAAGCTGACACATACAGTGGTGCCACAAATTAATTTCACAGTTATCAGGATATAGGGTGATAACAACAACATGAGTTACTGTGAAATTACCATTGTTCCTATTGAGTTACAGTGTAATTATTACTTTTGTGGCAACTATGCAAATAACTCATGTCGCCACTGTAGGATGGGATGTGTTTTCCTTTCTCTGATTCAGTACTTTGTGCTTCAGAGACATCTTTATGTGCTATAAACTAGAGCTGTGCTTTGAATTAAAATCAAAATATGGTTATTTCTTCACAAAAAATAAAAAAAAAAGGCAAGAGACTAAGGAGACTTATGTAACTAAAAATCCAAATCCCTTGCAGTCTGTCCATTATCACCTGGAATCAGGTCTGCAAATATGCGATAATTTAACAAAAGAATAGTCAAATTGTTATTCTTCCATTACTTCTATCATAAAAGTGGGAATCTTCCTTCAAAAAGGGAGCTTTGAATTAGTTACTTTTATTAAGGGACATTTTCAGGTTTCTTTGGTGGAAGTTTATGAAGGTTGTTTGGTGGAAGGGACAGGTAAAGAGTTGTTTGATTACATTGTATGTTCTTATTGACAGGAAAAGAAATTTGGTATATGAGATGGAAAGCGTCCTTAGCCCTGAAAAATGAACCCTGGTGAAAACCAAATAGCTGCTGAGGCTTAATGATGGCAGAAGGCAAGGTCATGTAATGTGGTGAAGTTTGCACAAGTGCTCCTCGTAGTCCTTTGTTAGAACCAGAAATAAGTATGCTTTGGGGGGCAGCAAGTCAGCTTGCATATTTTCAGAAAGGTAGGATCCATGAGGGTGATCTGGGAATTTTTGCCTCCCCCCCCACCCTGCCCCCTACCTTTTCTGTCTGTAGGCTTAAATTTTCAAAAGTTCCTACAGAAAGCTGGAATGTGCAACTTGAACATTTGTGTACAAATACAACTATTTTACCGTGCATGAACAAACTATGCGAATATTGTTTTTTTTGAGGCTACAAAGATAATTGTAGCAAAACTGTTGAAAGATTAGGAATAAATACAGATGATGATGGAATGTAAAGACAAGAGTCATGTTGAGTGTCAGGCTTTCAATATAGTATTTTCAGTGTTTTTCAAAATAATTTTCTGAAATAATTTCTGTAAAATTAGTGAAAAACATCCTTGTAATAAATAAATTGCAAAGCAGAGTGCTGTCATTCATCAAAGTACTTTATTTGGAAATACATGGATTGATAAGAAAATCACTTTCATGAAGCTCTGCCTTATTGGTATTTCTGAGTTGCTGTACCTGAAGGGGGTAGCATTTTAAGCAGTAGTTGGGGTGTTCTCCATTAGTTTGATAGTTGTAAGCTGTCTCTAGAAAAGCAGTGGTCTGATTGTTTTGTCTTGAATTTTTTAATTGGATCAACACAATTTGCTCAGGTTTTGCACTGATGGAATATACCAGTACTATAAAACCTCTGCAACTGATGATCTAGGGGGAAATAATCACAAGATAAATAAACCTTACATTATGGCTCATTTATTATTCATGTGATAGATAATGGTGGAAAAGTGTGTGATTATTAATGGACTGGCTTCATGGAGTGACTCCTGTTTATCATATGGTTGCTGGTCTTTTTAGAGATTTGCTGACAAGTATATTTATTGCTGTATGAGAAGGTCGCTAATTAATATGGATATTAGTAAGGCTTGGTGAGAATACTCTGAAAAACCTGGTTGTTTAAAAATTTTCTCTGTTCCACATCAGTTCTATATATTGAAGAGCTGTCAAGTATTTAATGCCACACTATTGCCCAGATGCAGTAATTTTTAACCTGTGTAAGTTTCATTTGAAAGAAATAGCTTGGGATTAGTAAGAGTTTCTGGAATACCTGCTGCAATCCTTGCGTGCTGTGGTTAGCCGTGTGGCAGTAAGTCATTAAAGTTTAGAGCCACCAGAGGTGCTCATAGTTCCACTTTTGGAAGGACTGAGGGGTCAGGGTGGGTAGTTGTGGGGCTGTGGAGAACTTCTACTCTTGCCAGTAATGAGCCAGAAGCAGAAGTTGATCACAAAAGTAAAATGTATTTCATATACCTAATGACCAAAACAAGCAGCTACTCTCAGGATGTTATGTATTGACAGGTTTTTTTAATATAAGTAGATACAATAAAGGGTTTTTTTGTTTGTTGTTGTTTTGGGGTTTGTTTTTTTTTTTTTTTTTTTTTAGGAATCTATTTTTGAACTACATGATGGACTCTTTTGTTAAAATGTAAGTACAACATATCTCCAAAACTTGTTGTTGGCTGGACTTTGCGAACGAAGATCTTGGGATAAGCCTGTGCAATGGATTTTTTAAGTGAGGCACAGTGTGTGCAGAACTGGCCCCACCCCCTTTACTCCTGAGGCTCATCTTGCCACGGCCGAGCAGCTCAGACGGCCACAGCCAGTTCCTCCAGGATTCGAACCGGCGTCCTCAGAGGAGGAGCCGGCTCCACAGGCAGGGGCTTACACCACTCGGCCAACGCCCGCCGCCTCTCAATTGTAACATCTCAGAGTAACATTAAGGAAAAAAAACAACAAACAGAAGAGCAATAATGTCAGGTTGTTGAGCAATCCTGGGAGCCCACGTGGCTCAGAGCACCAGGGGAAGACCTCACCTTTTCCTCTCTGCCACCGAATGACACAAATGTGGTGCTGCAGCCATGCCTGCAACACAAGCTGGGGCAGTTCTCCAAAACTAGTTGCATAAAAATGCTTGGTAGGCTGTAAAGCAACAGTTAAGAATAACTTTCTTGCAAAGTAAGAAGAGTCAATTACTTTTTTGCTTTTGGTGTCATTTATGGTCTTAGCTTTACTGAACAAATAATGATAATTCTGTGCTTCATGTGAGATATCTGTTGTTTTAAAATAGCAAGGAAGTTTAGGTCTCTTCCTGTGTTTTCAAGGGAAGGATCTCAGCTGGTTAGTTTGATGGATTTATTCCCCCTTGCCCATGCTGAGCAGTTTCAGATATCCTGATGGAGAGACAGGAGGGTAGAGTGGGCTTTTCTGGTGTTAAACAGCTAATTTTGTCCCCGTTTACCACCTTGCCCCCCTCCCCCCATCTCCAGGATACTTTTTTGTAGTTCCGTATATATCCTGTTATCACTTCACTACTTAAGGGGCAATGTCCTACAATGTTAATCTTTCTTCCTTTGCTTATGGAGCAGATGTAGAAGAAGTTGTATCTTTTCAGATTGATATTTTCTCCTTCAGTCTCTTTGTGACTGCTGAGTGATCAAAGTGCTCAGCAGAAGCAACCTGAAAGCTGAGGTCAAGCTCTGAGTGCCAGGGAAGGGGTTTAGGACTTGGTGGCAAGCAAAGATTCAAGTGCTATATACTAACTGGGTCACTCTCCTGGTGCATATTCATTTAAACCTCTGAAGTGAGGTCTGTAGGAGTCCTGTCAAGGTCCTTGGGCAGGTTCTCATGACTCCTGTCAGATAGAGGTAGCCTACTCTGAACTGGAAATATAACTGAGCCTACGTTGCGTGCTGTAAATACAGCTGAGTGAACATGGTATTGGAATGGTGGTGTGTAAGAGTGAATAAAATCGGGTTTTTTAGGAGTGTCACTGGAGGGGGCATCAGAGGACAAGATGTTTGTTATTTTTATGTACTCACAATTGACACCACTTTGTGCTTCATGTTGTGACTATCCTGGCAAAAAAATTAACCATGTGATAATATGAGAAGTCCTAAGTTTTATTTCACTTGATGGAAGGTGAACGTTTATCATGAAATTTGTGTGCCCCTTCCTGTTGGTCACAGGAGCTGATACTGAGAGATGTGGCCATGTCCTTAACTTGAAAACTCTTTTTTTCCAAAAGTTTCACTTACTGGAAGAGACTTAAAATGGCTTGACTGAAACTCTCTCCTTACCAGCCTGGAAACTGTGGTCCTCTTGTTTAAAAGTATAAACCTACTACTTCTTTATGCAGGGCCCCTGAAAATTAACAATTATGATCTGCGGTCTGAAGAATCTAAATAGTTCCTCCAGGGAAAAATTACATAAATCAGTGCCAAATATCTCTAAATTAAAAAAAAAAACAAAAAACAAAACCACAAACAAAAAAAAAACAAACAAAAAACCAAACAATCAAAACCCCAACCAAACAAAAAAACAAACAAAACCAACAACAAACAACTTATTTCATTTTGGCAGGGTTGATAATGTTCTGGTCCTTGGCTTCAGGACCAGCATATTTTTCTACGTCTACACAGAAAGATGTTCATGCCATTTCTTCCTCTACAGTAAATAAAAATCTGGATAGCTGTCCTATGTTGTCTATAATGAGCTCCAACTGAAGTGCTATCCCTCCATGCTTGGCAGCTTAGGCGGCTTTTCAATGGAGCATTTTCTGTTTTTCAGGACAAAAGATTTTTTTAACCTCTTCCTTTCCCAGAAACATGAGATTACCTTAAAAATAGAAACTACATCATAGTTATGAGATTTATTAGTGTATATTTTGAGTTTATCCATAAGAGTTCTTATTCTGACACATCTTATTTTGAGAATCAACTTTGTTTTGCTCTTTGTAGTAAGATAGAGGTTCTGACATCCATTGCATCAAATACAGCCTGGTACTATGAGTTGTCTCTTATCAGCTACTTCTGTATTACATGCATTTCTTCTTTTCTCTTCCCCACCCCTTACCCCATCCCCAATTATTTTGCTCAATAGTCTTAATGTTTTTCCTCATTGAAATATTAAAACCTGTAATAAGTTAGTTTGTAAAATGATTTGGCATGTCAATTTGCCTCTCATCAAGGAAACAAGCTCAGTGGTAATGAAGTTTTAACTGAAGGCAATATATGGTATTGCATACTCAAACAATGACGAGTAGGTAAAACTGTATTAGAGCAGAAATGTGATCTTTACCTGTGTCCTTAGGAAACTATGTGATTAGAAAACTCATTAGGGAAGAATGATTCCTTTCCGTTGGCCTTCACTAAGGTCTGTGATGAGCTTTATCTTCTTATTTTGCCTATTGTCAGATTCTCTTTATGGATAAACTGGATCTGCCACATCAGTGTGCTGTTTTACAGCTATGAATTCCCTCTCCCAGCACACATGAAAGACTCAGCAAGGTCCTGAGCACTTCAGCCAACATAGAGAAAACTCACTCTTGCATTTAATTTTAAATTAAACCAAATTCATGTGCTTTAACATGAAGTTCAGTTTATATGCACAGGATAGAGCCACAGTGCTTGTCTGTAAATATAATATCTATACCGTACATTGTATTTATGTTGGCTCATGGAAATAGAATCAAGTCTGGGAATTTAGCTGCTGCATCTTCTGTGGTGATGCCCTGACATGTGGCCAGTGACCTGCCCTCAAACAGCCCATTTGTTGGAAGTTCTCACTGGATGAATCCTGAGTTTCATCCAGAGACTACCTACTGAAAACACTTGTGTCACCATGGATAGTCCTGATCTTGTATATTTCTGTGAGGAGTAGGATTAATAATTAATGCATATTCCCTCTGTGTAAAATAGGATAATCTCTGACAGATGGTGGTTTTTAACAAGAACACTGTAGCAATTCGGATCAGACTATGCATTTTTCTGTGCCTCAAAACTAAAAGATGCTTACATGGATGCATGTAAAACTGCATGGCTTTCTTGTGCTCTATTACTAGTCTTGGATCACGTATACATTGGATTTTTGAGAGGTTGTAGTAGTAGTTGTGGTAGTGGGGTAATGTCAAATTTCATAGCATTATAGAAATGTCTGAATACTTCTTATTGGTTGTGTGTATCTGTAGATGAACAGCTGAGAGGAAAAATAAATGACTACCAATAACATCAAGATGTTAAAAAAAAATTGTAAAAGTATTTTGTGTCAGTTTTACTGTTACTCATAATTTAAACATGCAATAGTTGGGTTCTTCTACTCCTTAGCTGGCTTCTATAGTGCTGTGAAGGAAACAAGTTATTTAATCAGTATTTATACTTTTTTACAGGGACATGCTTCCTAAAGATTTAGAGGTCAAATTGGGCACCCATCAGTGCAATCAAGCTGTGCTGGCCTCCAAGGGAAGATCATCTACCTCTTTCTGGAAGATGCAGAGATATAATAATGAATGATGGAATGGTTGATGTGCTGTCAGGAGGTCATCTAGCATCAACATCAGGCAGATGTGCTAGGAGGACTGCCTGATATGCAGTAGACATGTATATTTAGATTTTCTCATTGTATTTAAATAACTGCTACAAAAAAGCAAGCACCATGGCATACTTGAGATGGATGGGTGTTGTTGCTTAAATGAAAGCTTTGAATCAAAAAGGCATGTGCAAGTAGCTATTTTCTTCTATTTGTAAAATACTCTGCTGTTTCTCAGAATGAGTAATGTAACATATATAACAACAAAACAGTATCTAAAGTGCTTCATATGTGCTAAACAGAAATAGATATGTCTATTGAATGCCACATCTAGTTTGTATCTTGGAAATATCCATTTGGACCTTCTTTATGTGGAAATGTGATTTTGAAATGCTGCATATCTGTTTAACAGAATATGTGTATTTTTTCAAGTTTATTGAAAAGTATATAGTACTTTTCTAAGAAATTTACCGATTGTTTAATCAGTTTTTATCTTGAGAAGGCTGAGAACATGTGAAAATATCTTTTAGATTAGGAGGTCAGAAAAAAAAACACCTGGTAGTTATAAGACACTGGAGAAGAATTTTTAAAGGCACTTAAGAATTGTCAGTCTAAGTCCCTAAAGGCTGTCAGAGTACTTACACAGCTCTACAGTTAAAGTACTTACTGTGCTCTACAGTAGGCTTCCAGATAGGTTCTTCCTCTTCCCTATTGATTCAGTCCCTCCAGGTTAACCAAGCCAAATGTACAGAGTGAGGTAGAAACTATCTGATACTGAAAGATAATATCTTAAAGGTCTACCAGGTATTTGACATGTTAAATATGTGCATTCAAATCTTTGCTCTTCCTGATTTTTGCGTAACTTCTTGAATTTAGTACTTTTGTAACTCAGGGATCAAATATAGGTTGTCTGATGATGGTTGCTATGTAACAGTTTTATCCTTTTTTTTTTTTTTAATTGTATTTTTGGATGGAAAGGCAAAGCTTAAATTTATTCCTTCATGAGAGATTCATTGTCATTATCTTTGGAAATGGAAATGCATGGCTCCCGTTTGTCTCTGGCCACGTCAGCTATTAAGGCAACTAAACTATTTGCATCTACCATCTTGGTTGTTTTTTGAGGCTCTCTTGCATATACCCTCAACTTCTCATTCTGTACATATAGTGCACGTTAGGAGCCTGAACATCTACGTTGAGTTGAAGAAGTCAGCTTTAGTTAACTTGGGGGCTTCACAGCCCAAATAATGCCTTTGAAGATGAAGCAGCAGTCAAAAATATTACTTTATACTTGCATTTTGAATTCATGGAAAGGAAATAGCATGTGGCTGAATGACACAAAAGATCTAGCAGTCAAAGCTAATTCTCTGAATGAGTTGCTTATACTGGTGAATATAAGATTTAAAAGGAAGTATATTCTAAAATCCCTTTAAAGTTTTGAAACTGTGACAAGAGCTAATCTTATTACTGTATCTTCAAGCCTGAACCTGTAATTCAAATCACTGGGCTGATTTGAGGAATGGTAAAATTCTGATCTGGGGGGCAATGCAACTAAGTATATTGCAATTTTCAAGGTATTACCATTCTAGTTCTGTTTGTACTGAAATGAATTAGAAACAACTTAATGGGACATCATCTTGAATATCTGGGTTCAGTTTAGAGTTCAATTTCTCTTCTATTGTATCCACAAGTACTTTTTATGTGCCCATTCACATATCTCTGTTTTGTATACCAAAGCCTCTGTTTTTTACAAGGGTAAGCAAATGGCAGAAGACAACCTAAGAGGGTCTAAAGGCTGCATTAGTAATTGCATGTCATTCAGACACCCCTAAGAATCTCCCCATCTTGGGCATATTTGAGCTTTTACTCTTCTTGATTTGTGAATCTTATTCAAAGCCTTCAAATGAGACTGGCTCAATAACTGGCTGGTTGCCTGGGGGACTGAGTTTGAAGTAAAATGAGATATAGTTTTGTATTTTCTGAGGTTTGAATGCATACATCTTCTAACACCTTCTTTTATATCATAATTTCAACATTACCATTAAGTCTTCAAAATAATTCCTCTGGATACATTTCTTGGCCCAGGATCACAGGTGAGAGATTTTATGATAGCTGCCATCCTAATGTCATCTGTTTCAGACTGCTGTGGAGATTTGAAAGCAGCCTAAAGAATGACTGGGAGATGTGTATACTGCTTCCCACTCTGATATCACTGGAATGAGGCTCTATACAGCCTAATGATTACTTTAGGTTTATGTATTATTGGTTTATGCTATCTGTGGTGGATGTATTTGTTTAATAAGTGATCATCTCACTGAACCTACTGGGCATAGAATAAAAGTAGAGTCTGCAGTGAAGAGTGATAACTGTAGCAGAGACTCAGAAATCCGAATGCAGTGCAGAACCATGAATGAAAGGAAAACAGGACAGTAAAGCAGTGTTCAAAAAGAGAGAAGTGTGTTTGTCCTCTGTAAGTGAGATCAAGTATGATAATGCATTACTGAACAAATAATGATGGGAGTCTATAAATTCATTAATCTGTAATAGCTGTTGACTCTCTTGAGAGTATGTATGAGATGAATGGGTGATTACTATAAAATTACAACTGTCAGCTTTATCTACTGTAATTACAAACTGAGATAAAGGAAAGAAGTTGATCTCTGAAGAATGTTTCATAGGTGTGTTCTACATCTGAGACCACTCTCCCTTTCTAGAAAATCATTTACAGACCCTAATGTCTATAGATTCCTGTGGAACAGTAGTCTGAAATTGGGTTTCTTTTTCCTGTAGAAATAGATTGACTTGTAAGAGTATTAAAAAAATTTATGTTCTTGGTTATGTCAGTACATGGCATTAGTATTACACTTTTTAGTGTTCAAGTTCAGGCTCTTTATTATAACATAGTGAAGATGCTCAGAGAATATTTTCTGTAGAATTTGGAAGGGGTAAACAGCAGTTTATTGCACGATCAAGGTAGATTCTGTTCTTGCTGCACTGATACACAGTGAGATTATTAAATACTATGAGACATGATAGGCCATGCCGTTTATTGAAGTGGATCTGGGAGATATATATTTATATTACCATCCTTGCACTCTGCTTGATTTTATTTTGTAGCACTCTGGTATTGTGAAGTTAAGGGAAACAGAAGTACTTCTACACTTTGTGGTACTCCCTTGTGCTACTGCAATGTAGTTTGTCAGTATCTGCGTTTATTTCCGTGCAGACAAATTGGATGGGAATTTAACCTGGAAAAGTGAAAATCCCAGTGAAAACATGTCTAATATTTTAAGCTTTTGCTTGTGATTTTTAGTGTTTGTGGTCCCATTGGAAGGGTGTCAGTGTTTCGTACTAGTATGGCTGTATAGCTCACTTTATGTAAGTTTGTGATGCTCATCTCGCCACTGGAATGTAGTTTCAAACAGTAATGAACTGTTGGTCATTTGTTCCATGATTGGACTGGTGAAGTGTGAACAGTTTTCTGTATTTGTTTATTGGGTTCTTGTACTAATGTTTTCTCATTAATATATACTTTTTTACTTATTTTGTAGATCTGCTGGGAAGAGAATAAGGTCATGAAAATGAGTTCACATAATAAACATTTTTTCAAGTTTTTGGCTGTGGTTTTAAGCAACGTTTCTTTTAAAATTTGTGATTTTACCATTAGACAGAAGTTAGTGTTACCATGAACTGTATGATTTTGTTAATGGTATATCTGCTGTATTAAAAAATTTCCAAGTCAAGGTCTGTACCCATGTGACCAAATTAAAAGTTTTAAGTACATCTCACTAATGAATTCTGATTTTTTTTGTCATATGGTAAGTGATGTTCTCATTACAGTTTTCCTAGTGTTGCTTATAGACTGTATTTAAAAGGAGGGAGTGTGGGTTTGTACAATGCCTGGTGCGAGTCAGAATATACCTCCTCCTGAGTTTGACAGCTGCTGCAGTAATTTTACGAAGAATCCATGTTACCTTCCCTGTGGCTTCTCCAGGTGCTGCAAAGCCTGAAGGAGGTAAAATGGCACTAACTTTTACAGACTTCAACATCTGCACCATAGTAGGGCTCTGTTGATTAAAACTTGAAGAGTCTAACACCTTAGCAGTAATCAACCCAAACTACTTGCTCACTGTGCAAATGAGATTTCCTGTTACAGGTAGCTTCTTCCCTCTTCCTCTGAGTTTTAAAAGAAATCATCTATGTCTTGTAGTGGTAGGGACACAGACAGTAAAATGAAAATGTGGTATTTTGAAAAATCAGCAAATTAATATTAGTATGTTTACAACAGACCTGTGGGTTTCTTAGCTGTAAATGCTGGTCCTGGAACTGACATCTTTTCTGAAAGGCTTGGGCTAGGTTTGGCTTGAGAAATCTGGCCTTCTGAGGAGTTTGTTTTTAGTTAATGGTGGCTGTGGTTGTTTTGGGTTTTTTTTGTTTATACTTCCTTTTTCTTAATCTACATTTTCCCCACTTATGTTTCCCCACCTTTGGATACAACATGTCAGTAATTTAATATCTTATTTCGCCAAGAATAAGATAATGTCATACTTTATATTCATGATAAATTCATAAAATATTTAATACATACTAGCATGAGCCATTATGAACTGACTGTGTAAAAGGATGGAATACTTGAGGGCAGTTGTCACACATAATTCATGGCTGATGACTAAACCAATTTCAAGTCTTTTGGTTGAGGTGGTTTGCATTTCATACATTACGTATATTATAAGAATATTGAAAATGCTGAAACTTGTTAACTGTTTGTTTTAATAGAAAGCTAGCACTAAATCACAACATCTAATAATAAATCTCGGGGGTTTTTTTTGTTTGTTTGGTTTTTTTTTTTGAACATGAGAATTAAAGTACTCATTATTTGTAATGTTTGTATTTTGTACAGTAGTACGCATAACATAGTAATGAGGTAGATGCATTAAGAACAAATTTATCCCTCCAAAAATGATGGTGAACCATTACTGTTGCTCTCACAAAGCAGTATTGTGAACTATAGTTGAATGGTTATTTGGCTGAATCTAAAATCAAAATGTGATGTTTAAACTTTTTGATGGAATTTGCCTCTGAAATTTTTCTCTACACAGTGACTTAGACTATGGGAAGAGTGTGCATTACAGAAAAATTAGGACAGGTATAATGTTACTGGTGTGGCAGTGGAAAAAAGTCTTCATTTTAAAATATATGAATAGATAGTGCTATCAGCAGCTATTCAGAAAAAATATCTTTGTATTTTAATGCTAAGCGGAAAAATTATGGTGAATAATATACACTCACTGGACTGATGTTGAGAAATATGTCAGGAGGTTCTGTAGCGCTATTTTCTGGGTCAAAATAATCACCTTAGAATTTCATTTGACCAGGTAACATTTTTTTCATCTAAACGAAGGCAACAAACGTGCACTGTATAGTATAAATTTAATGCATATTTTTAATTATGTGCTAGAAAATTACTAATTTGCAGTAATGATAGGAAGACTTTTATGAATTGCAGAATTGTGCAAATTAGCAAGTGAACAAACACAATAAAAAAGAATAATGTATTACAATGTACTTAATCTGTTTTGACATTTGTGTTAGCTGTTTAGTACACCATTTTACATGATGCTAGTAAACATATTAAAGCATATTTTTACAAAGATCATGCTGTGCTATCAGTAGAGCATTTTGCCAGAGCACTGTCACTCCTTCCTCTGTGCTGAAAAATGAGAGAGTTTTATTGCCTTCTGCAAATATATTGTGCATGTTTCTATGACTTTTAAATTGTGGACAGAGTTTGCGTGGTCATGTTTTGTAAATGCAAAATAGTAGAATTTAGGTTGTTGGATTATAGCATGTGTAAAGCACCCAAATGGGTGGAGAGATTCTTCAAAAATACTGTCAGAAATTTTGCTCTTAATTACTCTAATTTGGATTTTTTTTTTTTTTTTGCATTAGAGGAATTTATTTTAGTTTTATTTTTCTCTGAATAATAACTGTCAAATACCTATCTCTTTGATAAGCTTCTGGCCTCTGAAGGAACTGTAGAGGCCAGTAAAGGAAGTAAAGGCATGAAGGAAAGAGAGAGCTTTTACTGTTCTTCATTCCTGTCTCATGCAGAAACACAAAACTCTTATGATTGGAGAAATATCCCATTTTCTGATAATGCAAAAAAAAATTGCTTCAGTGAAGGAAACAATGAGTAGAGACTGTTTCCAGGAAAGTGTTTTCAGTCATAAAGCCACCAGTACATTTCATGCCCTTAGTGAAATAGGAAATTAAAGACCAGATCATTCTATCCTTCTGCTATTTTAGGCTTGCAAAAGGAAAACAAATTGCATTGACTAAATTAAAAGCAACTTTTACTTGCATTTGTTGTCCTCTGTTTTACTGCTTCATGTTGTGTACTTGAACACATCAACAGCACAACTAACGATGGGGCAACAGTAGACAGACTTGCCTGCTGGCTTCCCAGAGTCAGGAGTGCCGCAATGTCGCAGACTGACAGTGGTAACTGTCGAGGAGGTTCTCTTGTTGGCTTCATCTGCAGTGAGAGCTGAGATCCAGGAGAGTACTGAAGACTTAGCAACGGTAGTGCGCAGGACAGGGATAGTGGTGGTTGTGCAGTGATGAAGAGGGGCATGGGTAGAGAGCTTCAGGATTCTTTGTAGTGCTGAGAACTTTAGTAAGAGCTATATGAATTTGCAGTCAGCAGACTTCAGCGATCACATGGAGTAAAGCAAACAATTAGCAGCCTTTACTGCTAAGGAAGAGAAACACTGGTAAAGAATCTGTACTTGTCACTGTGTTCTCATAGGCTGTATCATAGTATCCTATAAATCCTGAAGTATCAAACTACTGGAAGTTACCAGATGTATTCATTAAACCCCAATGCTTCTGGGTTAGAAAGGGCAACACTAAAATCACAGCATGTAAGCCTGGGATGCATGAGCAATTGGGAAGTCGCTAATGTGTACTCTGTATGATTTTGTGTAGAGGGTGGAAGAGAAGAAACATTTTGTATTGATTTCTAGACTTTCAGAAATGTCTGTGTGACTGGTATGAGAAATGCGGAATATGTATCTTGGAGAATTTTTTTAATACATGTTAACATTTTTCTAAAATTGTTTTCAAATAACTGCATCAGAAAGAATTGCCAAAAGGTAGACATCTGCTCATTTGTAGCAAGAGAAACTATCTACCGAAAGAGAATATTTAAATCCTTCCAGCAGGTTTTTGGAAATGCAGTGCCTTAGGAAAATGGGCAAAGTGGCCACACTACATTTACGGTACTGGGATTGCTCTATTTGGTGTAGGTCTATCAGTGAGCACATACAAAGAAATACAATGCCACAAATTTCAGAATAAGTGATCTATCAAACTATAGTGAACCAAGAGATTAATGATTTTTTAAAAAAATTATCCTAAAATTTCTTAAAGCTGTGTTTCTCTGAAAAAAGCCCTGATTTCTTTTAATACTTTCCAGACAGCACTTAGCTGCTGAACCATCACAGAAAATTTATTCATTCTTGTGCCATTAACTTCCGTATGGGAGCATATGTGACAAATACTGTCTTTTTTATAATCTTAAAAGGATGTGAAAATTCTTCTTATTTAGGATGTAAAGATAAAACTTAAAATGGAAGATTTTTGTGCCTTTCTTTTACCAACAAATATTTTTTCTGGTTTTTGCAAACACAAATAGGTTGTGGTCCAGTTGCCTGGACATTGGCAGGCCAGTGCCTTTTCTATATGTAGCTAGTAGATGGAGTTGTTTTTGCCAATATGCATCCACCTAACAGGCCAAGATATAGAGTTTAGAAATTAAACTCTTTTTTAAAGGTATTCGGGTGGTTCTATTTGAAAAATACATGTATATATTTAATATTTTAGATCCTTTGGGTACTGTATTTTAACTACAGTCTTATTTACCCTAAATTTGGAGTGCCTGGCAAAGACCTAAAATTAAGGATTTAATTTATAAGGAAAATGAGTACTCATGTTATTCCAGGAGTCCTAAAAACTTGAGAGATACATGAACTCTTAAATTCTTTAAAGTTTGCTTATCTCTGTGGGAAATGTCAACTGCAGATAGATAAGCAGACGTAAGTTTGCCATTTTTAAAGGCTATTGTTCAGCATACTAAGAGAAATTGCAGGATACTGTGAACCTGTTGGGTCATCTAGCACAGGCTTCTGTCCACCTAGCTTTACAGTAGTTTGTTTGGTGAAACTTGAAAGGTTGAATGACTGCCTTATATCTCAGGCACATATATATATGTATATAAATAAATATGCATATGGGAAAATTAAGTAGTTTGCCTGTGACAAATTTCTACACTGGATGAATGAAAAAGTGACAAAGTAGAAATACCTAGTGAGGTGCTTCTGTGAGCCAGCCTTGCCACCAAGGGGTCAGGTATTAAATGGAGTTGGTGATCTATAGAAAGGGAGCTACATATTACCAAGGCTCTCTCCATATATTTTAGGGCAGGGTGGGGTGGCTAGTGGGGAAAATGTTTTGTATTTAAATGCTGTATTGGTTTAATGTGTAGTCTGGAAAGTGACTTTGTCATTTAGTCATTCTCATACTGTGAATGTTATTAAATTATTCTCAGTGAAGAAGAGTTACAGCAAGGAGTGGATATAGCACATAGAAGACCATTGTTTAGTCCTAATGAGTTAGCATATTTACCTCTTGCAAACAATTAAGACTGAATTTTCAACTATCAATGTTTCTTATATCTCTGTAAACTCAAGATATTAAGAATGCAACATTGATTCTTAGTGTAATTTGTATAGGGTTCATCTCTACTCTGTGCTGACCTCTTTGGTTTCCCTATGTGAATCCTGTTCCTGTGTCATAAAGCTCTTTTTCTTTGCTGAAGGGGCACTGGTTTTGAGTCTTTACTTTTTGAATATATGTAAGGTAGAAGAGCAAAGCCAAATAATTCTTTGAAACATCAAAGCATTCAAGAAAATGCTACCCTTTTTAAAATCTACTTATATATTATAAATAGGGTTGTATTTTTCTATGACTAAAACCCACATAAATTATTTGCAGTTTAGAAAATCAGAACCAAAATAGCACGCAGATTTTCTTTTTTCTGTCTTGCTGACTGAGCATATTAACATGTTACAATATTGCTTATTAAGGTATTAACCTCTTTAATGGAGAAAAAAAGGTGGAAGACAATCCTTGAACATGCACAATTTCTAGAGAAAATCTTAAGTCTTTGAATTCTCTGCTGAATTCTCACAGTTTCCAAACCAGTATTTCCTCTCGGGGAAAAGACATGAGTAGTGGCACATGTTTCTCAAATATGTAGCTGCAGCAATTTTAAGATGAGAAGAGTGGGAACACTGGAGCCATTCCTACTACTCTGTGTTTTGGGAACTCACTTCTGGAAGACTTGCACAAGGTTGGCTTAACAAATTGCTTAAGCTTTTTCATTATAAGCAAATGAACAGTTGGAGTCCCACTGAAGACTACATAGATTAAAATAAAGCACAGTTAAGCAGTCTGACAATTAACTAGAGTATTCACTGTCTGGCAGGACTGAGCTTTACTAAGGATGCTCTGCCTAAGAATTTTAAAACTTGGAAAAAGATGGTTGGCTGGGGCCAATGACTTATCTCCTCTGTTGGAAGAAGCATCTTTTTCAGGTTCACTCTGGAAAGGTGACTGACCCCTTAGTTTTCTCTGGAGTTGTAAACTGTAGTAGCAGACAAACTTGTCTTTGGTTTTGTTTCTGTTAAGTATGAAAATAAGGGCAATTGGAACCTTTTATTTTTAATCCAAACTTCAGTGATGTAATTTGTGCTTTTGCCTGCTTTCAGAGTAGGCTCAACATAGGGTCAAATGCTCAGGTGACATCAACAGCAAAGCCTCACAAACCTCCTGGTCTTTTGCATTTTTTCCTTCCTTTCTCCCACGCTCCTACGCCTTGCTAACAGTATCATGAGTTTGGAAATGATGGGAATGCAGCATGTGCAGAGAGCAGTGCAGTCTGCCTTGTGAGTGGTGGGGTTCTAGATTGACATTGGTTTCAGGGTTGTGAATGATTGACAGGATGATGGTAGAGAGAGAGACAGGAAATTCTTTGGTGCACAGATTCTAAAAAGGGAAACTTTAGTTTATTCTGCTCTTACTGCCTTTCCCAAGGCTACTTCTCCACAAAGGTTTTGTTTAAATCACTCTTACATTAGTTGTGGTAGAATTGCTGGCATACCTAAATTGCAGGATGGATTGCGCTGCTGTAGTGAGGAAATCCATTTCTTCTGGGTTTATGGTTTTTAACTGAGAACATTCTCTTAAATTTCTAACTGATGCATTTTAGTTAGGTTATACTTTATCATAGATGGTTTATACATGTTATTATTAAATTTAATCAGTGTTTTCAGTGCAAATAAATGGTAGATGTGTGCTCCTGTTGTTAATGATGAATTGGACAGAGTGGCGTTTGTGCAGAGATGATTAAGACATTTTGGGAGAAAGTGTCTTTGACTAAACTTGTAAAGTGTATCTTTCCTGAAGTGAACCTGAAGGAGTGTCATTGACATTAAGATAAACAGACAACAGGTGTTCCATATTTTGGAAAGGATACAGATTGTGCCACACAAAAATAATTTCTCATCTTCTAAAAGACTTAGAAATGATCCTTGATACAAGTCTGTAACACTTCTGGGAGAATAGTCCAGGCAAAAGAAGATTATTGTGTAGAGGACAAGCCATAATAAAAACTGTCAGTTCTGTCAACCCTTCTGTCTAAGGTCTATAGAGGATTAAAAGGATATTGAACATTGTGTAACAGCTGTCTCCACTGTGAAAGGGATCACTGTTGTGGTGAACATAAATGTACCCATTTAAAAAGCTCCATAAGGATAGGTGTGGCTGAGCCTCAAGTGGCTGGTTTGGCAGGTAAAGTGCTGCTTTCAAGGACTTGAAAGAGCACAGTCTGAGGTCTGAATAGATAGTATCAGCACTTTGTCAACAAGTGTGTTTCTTGTGTCTTTTGCACTACTGGAATAATACGGGATACCATCAAGTTTGGTATCATAAGCAACAAGCTATATGTGTTTCTATAATGTTGAGAAAATATTAATTAAAAAGCCCAAGTTTTTTGGTTCTGAAGTGAATGGGACAAGACAGTTTACCTCATACAGCCCTTACTCAGAAGGTGCAGGTTAGTTTGAAGTATGAAAAATAGATAGCTATCTAGATTATAGAGTGGATATCTTTGGTACAGGTGAAGGTGACCTTCAGTTTCTTCAGGTATAGACTTTTGTCTTGCAACATCTGTTTTCCCTGAACATTCATGTGTTTGGCCAGTGGTGTCTGTATAAGGATAAAGCTGTTAATGAAGCTCCAGCTAAGTAAACTTTTACTGAAAATATATTGTATACTTGTGTAGGTTCAACTTTATTTCCTCCTACATTAGTTTTCAGTAACTAAATTTGAAAATCCAGATTCCCAAATACCTTTTCTTTCATTATACAAAGCAAGAGTCTTTAGGCCAGTTATGTACTAAGTCGTGCTGAAAGGACTTAACGAAATTATTTTTCAGGGAACAATGGTACCTGTTGGGAGCAGTTAGGCTGTGGAGTAGGTGTAAGATCTAAGGGACACTTACAGTACCTATACTTGAGTTTAAATTCTAATACAATATTTCCAAATAGAAAATCAAGGACTCCATTTGTTGACTTTTCAGTTTAAATGCATTTGGTAACTTTCAGCTTTTTATATAGCATTGTAAACTCTCTAGTTTTGTACGGAGCTCGTACAGGATAGTTTTAAACTTCCTAAGCCTAGCTGGAAGTGTTTGCAACAAAATGACAAGTGGAAAAAAAATAAATCTGTAAATTCCGTAAAATGACAAGAGGAATTAAGGAGCAAGGGGAAGATAATTTCCCATAAACTGCCTTGGACCAGGCTGCTCATCACAGTGCAGTGCCTGGAGAAGTACCTCTGTGCTGAGTACGGGGCACTGCCTGGCTGTGCTGCCACTGCTTGCAAGAATGCTGGAGGAAATCCCCCAAACCTACTTTTATTTCGGTAGGCCCCCTTTGCGTATGTCTAACAATAGACCAAGATAACACTGTCCTGAGTATGCAGAAGAGATGTCATTTGCCAAGGACAGTTTTAGTGCAGAAATGGAGGCTCTGAAGGGCTGGGTGGTAGTTCACAAAAACTCAGACGATGAACTGAAAAGTGATTTGTGCACACTCTCCTACACCACTGTCATAGATACCTGGTAGCAGACAGTGGGTCATTCTTTTTTTTAAGTTCTCACCATTGTCCATTAAAATAAAGTTATGATGAAAGATAATAAAAAGGTTATAGGACAGAGAAGTAGAGAAGTTTCAGATGGATAGGGGGAAAAATACACTACAGAAAAAGGAAGACAGCCCAGCAGAAGCAAAGAGGAGAGTTCCTGCATTTAAAGAGGATTCAGAAGTAGATGAGAAAAGAATTATGGCTGTGTAGAGAGCCAAAGAAGAAAAGAGGAAGATGAGGCATTGATGAACAGAATGATTTGGAGTCTATGTTCATATGATTCACTACCTCTTAAAAGTCCAAAAATAACCTTGTGTGTAAGTGCCATTATTCTGCACTAGGGTAGGAGGTTTTTGTGTCTAAAGACTAACTTTCAACCCTGAACATTTCTTCCTTTCAATAAAAAGCACCTCCCTTACATGTACTGTCGCTGCCAGCAGCCATGTCATGTCTCTCTAATCCTGTATAGTGCCTCTGTTTAAAATTTGCTTCCTCTAGTCATCTGTACCTACTGACAGAGAAGTACTGCTATGTTTTTGTGGGTCTGCAGAAGGCTTACAGGACTTCCAGGTGACTGAAGATGCAACAGTGATGATGTGGGAGTCTTTCCTTCCATCTTTAGATATCAACAAGTGTTGCCAACTTATGTGATACTGCATGTTATGTTTCTTATTCTTCCTGTGCACTGCTACCAGGCTGGGCATTGCTCTTTCCAGTATTATATACCCAGGACCATGATATCTATTTTTCTATATTTTCTGTGTTTTGTACAGTTTCTGATGCCCTTTAGGTTAACAGGTGTTTCTTGGAGATTAGATCTGTTTCTCCTATAGTCCAAAATGATGTGTTCATAGTCAATTCTAATTGAAGATTATTTTGTCTTCCTTGCTACGTTGCACATACACAACAGAGTTCTAAGACTTGCATGCGAGAGTAATTTTTTCTGTTTCTTGACTTCAAATGAAAGCAAATATTCCTCTAAGTATCTTTTAGTAGTAATCAAACCAATATATCAACCGTTACGGTAATTTGGTATTTAAACCTGGCCACAGTCTCCCTGTTGCTTTATTTTTTTTTCCTTCTCTCTTTAGTGAGATGTAATGAGCAGGAAGACAAAAGGAATTGGGATTTTTTGTTTGAATGTTCGTTTTGGCTGGTTTGGCTTAATGGCAGCAAATATTTTTGTTGGTGTTTTTTGTTTGTTTACAGCTGCCAGCAGCAGAGTTCTCACTGATGTCTTACCATTTCATAGAGGATCTTTATCCTGACATATCTTTTAAATGAGTGTATATATGCTCAAATCATTGTTTAGGATTGTCCTGGACCTTGTGTAAGTAAGGTAGTACCAAATGGGGAGAAGGTGGCCTAAATTCTAAAAGATTAGCCATAAGTGATTAAAGGATTGAACCTCAAGAGAAAAACTTATGTAATGCTCTTAATTGCTCCAATCAAAAGCAATGAGCATTCAAGTTGAGAGTTAGATTTATCTGGAAATTAGAAATTTATTTCTTCCTGACATGCAGCCTTCTTACTATCCTCAGATCAGAGAATGGTGCAAGAGACCGAGAACAAAGAAGAACCTTGACATCAAAGTAGTGTCTCCCATTCTAACTGACCTCTTATTCACTGGGTGGAATTAGCTCTACCATTCTCTTTAAACTGATTGACCAAAGCCTCATGAAGTACATAGTGAATATCATTGTGAGACCTGTGTGAAGCTGTTCTGTGTGTATCTGGGCTGTTTCTCTGAATAGTGAAGAGTTAGAAATTTGAACAAATAGTAGAGCTGGAAGCCTTTTCTCACAATGACTATTTGCATCCTTCAGAAACCTGCATAAATGGATGAGGATTCAGTGTGCTTCTAAACCTCTGCCAATGGTAACCATAATAAAGGTTATTTGGCCTGTTTTGTCCTACATGAAAATTTGTAAGTTATCAGCAACAATTCATTGTGGAATATTACTCTAGTTTATCTGTTTCACTGCTGGCCTTTCAGCATATGTGTGATGGCGCTTCAGGGAATGTTACTGCCAGTTATATAGGCAATTGTTCACTGCAATTTTAGGTAACAGTATAACTAAATTGTCCTTTGTTTCGAAGCAAAAGTGTGTAAAGAGCTGGTCTAGACCTAGAAATGAGACTGTTGCTCAGATATTTTAACTTTGGAATAAAATACTGCGTAACATTTCAACAATTAAACAATGAAAACTCTTATCTGAAAATTAGTTTTGTCTTTGACTCTTTTCTTTCTCAGTGCGAATACTATTGTGTTCCCTTTTATGGAAATCAATATGCATATGAAGTGAATATGGTGGTTTTTAAGATTCAACACAGTCTATGGGTTTCTAAAGGAGAGCTGTTCCGTGGATAAGTAGGGGGAAATTTTATAATATATGGTGGTTTTAGATAGTTGGTAGTATTTTTCTTATATTTTTACTATGAAATGCTGAGATACGTATTCTGAGATCAGTGTAGGTCCATAGTCCATTAAGGTTGTTTATTTGGGCCTTTTTAAGTAGTGAGTGTGTAGTTCTTAATTTGATTTGGTTGGAGCTAGTAGGTGAATTACAAACATTTAATCTAGCTTTCTAATTTGTTTACATTATTTTGAACCAGAATCATCATAATAAAATAACATTATAAAATGAAAGGTGAGATTTCATAGGTGAGAGCACAATTTCAGAAAAAGCACAGAAGTGCAGTACTGAGTATTTTTTCATATGGAATATATATGTGGATTTGAAGCTCATGGTAATTGTTGGTGTATTCTCTTAAGGATGGTATTTTGCCTGTGATTTTTGAAAGGATCAATCACTTGCAGCGATTTGTGTAATAACTTTCTGGTGGGTGACTCCTACTACTTTATTTATGCTTTTTGCCTGATTCACCAGAATGCAATACCTTTGCTTCTTTGTACAGTAAATTCACTCTGTAATATCTACTATGGTATGGTCAAAAGATAATTTATTGTCAGATAAAAAAATAGGTCAACACTAATGTCACTTGATGATCAACCCTCCAAGTTTAATAAAACACCTCACTAGCACACATTCAGCAGTGCTTGATGTTTTATTAGGACTACAGTACCTTACAGTACGTAGCTATAGGAGGAGTGTAATTACTGAGCTGTCAGGGTGATAAGTGGGATTAATGGCAGACTGGTGCACTTTAGACTGCAAAGTGCTTGGATGATGGTATTATTATAAAAGAAAGTCTGGACTGGCATATTCATGGCACCCTCCCCTCCTCCCCAAAGCTCACATTTGAGACTGTGTTACCCACTCCCCCCAATAGCTGACATTTTCAACAGCTGTTATTTGTGAACCAGCTCAAAAAGCAAGAGAAATAATTTAGTGAAAATGCTTGCTAGCCACAATGGCTAATCTGTACACATCTTATGTGCCAGGTGCCTTTCTAGTCAGTTTTGACATGAGATTGTTCTGTATATAATCCAGAGAATATATTTTATGTTCAGTGAACTTCCTTTGATCTTGGATATGGGACTGTTGTTTCTTAAAGAAAACCACATTGGGGTTTTGAAGAGTAAAAAGTCATAATGGAATTGTTGTCTTTTTTAATGGATTTTTGACTTATTTCCTTTCTGCCTACACAGGCAAACTGCTCATCTGAGCCCTCATAATGGTGTTATTTTTTTCTAGCATTTATCCCTATTTACTGTCTTCTAGTACAAAAAATTTGCTTTCTTTCAATCTTATTAGACTGCTAAAATAATCCTTTTCACTCAGTATTCTGCCCACAACCATTTGAGGTCCCCTCTGTCCTGCCTTTTTCTGTTAAGGCATTTATAGCATTCACCTGTCAGTGGGTAGTAGGTAGTCACCTACCACAGCTGAAGCTGCGGATGCTCTTCTGACATCCCAGCTCGTTGAACTAGTAACCCACTATAGTGTTGAACCTGGAGTTGGCTTTTCCAGGTTTCCCGTCTTTTGCAGCCAGTGGGACCTGTTTTCTATAAGTGTATCCTCTGAGGCCTTTTCTCCGTGATTAGTCTTGTGAGAAAATCTGTACAGCCACTACCACATGTGCCTTCAAATTTTGCTGGTGCCATAGTGTTTGCAATATCTAGCTATATGATAATTAATAAAAAGATGAAAGGCTAATTAATCTTTCACTTAACTAGCTTTGCCTTCTCTCTTATTCCACCCCTAATTGAAGAAATGACAACAGAAAAAAACACAGTGCATGTGATTGACAGAGTCAGGCCAGTGTGTCACTGTAGGTATTTCAGTAATTTCTTTCCTTTTAATGTGCTCTTTCTTTCTTTGTGCATGTAGTCCATTGATCTCTTGCAGCTTTTCTGTGTTTGAAAATACTCTGTCTCAACCAGTCCTACAGTGTTATTTATCTCTGAATAACAATAATTAAGGTAGACTTGTGGAACTTATGTAAGTAGTTGGGCTCAAATAATAACTAACACCCAAATTTTATGTAATTTCATTTTCCATAGATTGTTAAAACCACAAATACATAAATTTTATATCTTAGTAAAGCAATATTAAAAAAGCATCTGAAATAATGTATTCTGAGGTAAGTAGTGAGGCATTTGAACTATGATAATCATTGGTCTGTGAAACCAAAACTATGTATAAATACCTTTGTATTTAATAGACAGCAATTTTACTTCTTCAGCTGACTTTTTGCTTACTGCAAATTGTGTAGACCACCTTGAGGGCTTAATCCTTAGATGAAACTTATGCAAGCACTCAGATCAGTACATCCATATGGATGACTATGCAGAAAAAGACAATCAAATCTGTATTATTTAGTATGCTTCAGTATTGAGTTAGATTTTGTAATTAGAGATGACGAGAGTCTTAGCGTTTTTTGTTGGGAGTACCCATAAGACTACTGAATTGTTTTGAGAGGTCGTAGACTTAGCACATTAAGTCATAGAAAAATGACTTTAAAATTGATCAGCTATTCTTATTCTTTGGACATATAGTACAAAGTAATCCCTTCCTCTTTGGAATTACTGTTTCTTTACATCTGATTGTCCAACATTCAGAATTTAATCCACAATAACACTTCCAGGACTTCATTAATAAATGCATATTCTCCACACAGAGGTTTTTCAGATAGAAAAATGAAATGGTCAAAAGGTTAGCAATCTTGGATTCCAGGGGAAAAAAATTATCTCCATGCAATTGGTTTCTTAATACTTTGACATGTGTAGTCTGTATGTTATGGCACCCTCTGCTGTGGCATGTACAGTGCAGTCAACAGAACATAACTCATCTGTGTTGATGAAAGTCAGTAATGATCATGTAGTGTTTTGAGGCTTTAAATAGGAATTTTATGAAAATGTTCTGCATTATTCCTTTGTGGCTTTTCTTCTAGCATGCTAACTAGAAAATCTTGTGCTACTGGCAGCATTTGTATTCCATGTCTCCATGACACATTTTCTTTTTATTTCTGTAGATGCTTAAAGTGTGCAGATGCCCCCTGTCAGAAGAGTTGCCCAACAAATCTGGACATCAAGTCATTCATCACAAGTATTGCAAACAAGGTAAATTGAGGCTTGCAATAGTACGTGGAGGGAGATAACAGCAGTTACTTGCAGTTCTGTGGATGAGATTGCATTGCAAACTTTATCTTCGTAAAGTCTTGGGAAAAAAAGGGTTTAGAACAGATGTTTTGAAGTTTGTGTCAACTAATTTTTAATTATTTTTACTTCTGTGCCTGTACAGATAGTGTATAGTGCAGATCTATTTCTTCATGTCACTTTATAGAAAAGGATTTTTGTGTTGATGGTTTTCAAAAACCTGAGCATTATAATGTTATTATTTAACCTGAGGCATTATAATTGAGGTATTGTAATTCTTCTATTAAAGGTGGGGTGGTGGGGGTGTTGGGTGGTCTTCTTTTGCTTATTTTTTTTTTTAAGAAGGGTTTTCAGTTTAAATTTCCTTTGGCCAGAAATTTTGTATGGAGGTGATCATCTCAAGGAGTGTTTGCTTGTACTTTATAGTAAGAAGCTCTGGTTAATGCAAATGTAGTCACTCACTAGGACTATTAATGACATGCTACAGGAATAAACTTTGGAGCTACTGTACCTTTTCCTTTCTTAATAGGCTACTACGCTATGATCATAATGAAATCTTCAAAACATTATTCTGAATTGTGGTTTACAAGTTACTTTTAATGGTCAGGAATAAATTAAGATTACTGCAAAGTTGATGTGACAAGATTAATTAGGCTACCTGGGATAGCCTAAAGATGACTGGATATTGATTGCCCCATACCTTTTAAAACTTCCCATCCTTGGAATCATTAGCTTCCATGTGATTTATTTGTCTGTATGAGCCCAACTAGACTCATAATCTCCTGAGGGTGCTACAAGGATTTTCTATCTGCCTTCTATTCTCTAACATGTCTCACTGTTAGATGAAGTTGAAAGGGCCAACTCAGGTAAAGCTGGAACAAAGTTGGTGGGCAACAGTAGAACGTCCATGCACAAGTGAACAGCCACATTGCTTTTACTATACTGTGTGTGGTACAGAGAAGACACTAGTAAATTCTGCACCTTAACAAGAAATATTATAAGAGGACATATTAAAATGCATGTATCAGTTATAATGTGTGGTTTGCAGTAATTGGCATTATGCCCAGTATATGCATATAGGCGGTTTTCTTATATAGTCTATACCTTGTCACTGCTGCGTTTATTTTCATGAATGTAGGCATCTGTTGGAAACCGTAGTATAGTTTGTGGCATATTGCTGCTTATTACCTCTTCAGGCATCATGAAGCAGGCAAACTAAGCAGAAAAGGTACAAGGCAGTAATGAAGCTGCTACTTTTCCATCTCATTGTTGTGCAGTAGTTTGTTTAGGAAACCTAAAGCAAATGTTACCAAGGTATTTTACCAGGATGATCTTTTCTTATTAAGGATTAGTTATGCTACTGTTTTGAGCAGAATAGAGTGATATGTTGTTGAGGAAAGGAAAAGGGCCCGATTATCAAAAGATAAAGCTGGGAATAAGCAGTCAGGGAAGGTGGACTGAAGACTGCAACTAAAGGTGTCAGAAAAAGACCTAACATCAGAAAAATCCTGGTACAATAAATTTGATGTCTCTTAGACTGACAGCCTTAGGTATACGATGCCCCTTTGTGACTTGACAGAAAGGGTAATTCATTTTAAGACCTGATTCATTCTGAGCTCTGTGGTTCCATTACAGAGAAGGTGTGGTGACTGCAGAGCTTTGAGAGTTATGTTTTGGCAAATGTATACTGGATTTAAATTAGTAAACTGCCTGAAAGGTTTTAAGTAAAGTCTTTGCCTTTCTGAAGCCAATAGGTACACTCTTACTGATTTTAATAGGGCCAGATTTGACCTGTCAGATGGTCGATGAGGTGGATCAATCCTGTAAAGTTTGGGCTGTTTGATGATGAGTTTTAAATCCTCTTGGAAGTTGCACATGGTAAGTAGGATACTGGTTTTTCCCTGAGCAGATGACCTGATCACTTGGTGTTTTATCGGAAAATCGTGCTATAGGAAAGAATTGCAACGTACTACTGTTCTCTCAAGAGATGTAGCACTTTTTTTTTTTTT
>VXAU01001554.1:676490-762135 GCA_013399695.1 Formicarius rufipectus | reverse complement strand
TCTTTTTGGACCCTATCCATATCAATAGCTTCTGTATCCACTCTGAAACTATTTTTTATAAAAGATATACAACAGCTTTTGGTAACTGCTTTTACCTTGTGTTGGTGTCTGGTTATTGTGTAGGCAGAAGGAAGCATTCACACACAGGAAGTTTTGAAAAGTCAGATACTTGTTTTCTGCTGTTCAGGATGTTAGGATGGAAAATTGTATGCTTAAAATAAGCACTGCTTCTGTGAAATCAAGTTTCAAGTGTAAGTTTACCTACAGTCTTACTCTCTGCTTTCTTGCCTTACCCTACTGGAAGGAATCTTATATAGCAGGATTGTGGAATTCTCTGCAATAACTCTGATGCTGACTTTAAAAGCAACCAACCAGAGAACCAAACCAAAAGAACAAGACCCCTCCCAACCCCCCCCAAAAAAAACATAAAATCTGAGTGACTAAACCCCACACTGGGATAGCAAGTAGCTGAATTCGTGGACTGAGATATAAGGCTAGGAAGTCCTGCATGCCCACAACAGGAGTGTTGGAACTACATGATCTTCAAGGTCCCCTTCCAACCCAAACCGTTCTGTGATTCGATGTTTGTAGTTTCCTGTAATTCGTGTACAAACCAACTTAAGGAAATTAACATGTGCATAGAGGGAACCCAGCCTTGATTTTGATGGCTACAGTCTGCTAGGCTGAATTTTCCTTTTGCTCTATTGTTTTATGGTACTTTTGGTGGAAAAGGTTTGTCTTATAACAATTCCTGTTATTCAGAAAAAGTAGTAACAAATTCTCTGGTTTCCTTTATTAATGGAACTTTTTTGTAGGTATAGGTATGTACTACTGTTTTTACAGTACTGTACTTTGAAAGTCCTTGCTTTCTGTCAAGTGATATAAGGTGGAAGTGGAGAGAGAAGTACCAGAATCTGAAATGAGTCTGTGAGAGAGCCCACTACCATGGCTGCTCTTGTGGTGTCCTCTGCCCTATTTCATTCTGCTGCTGTGATGGTATCTGCACCATACACTTTAGAGCAGATAGAAAACAAGAGTGGTATGTTTTTGAACATTAACACTCAGAATTTAAAATTTTGGAAGTCTTAAATAGAATCAGTAATTTTTCACTTTGTGATCTATTTTGCTAAACTCTTAATGAAATAATCATTTGGATATCATTCAGCAGTCTGAATATTCAGCCTGAAGCATATTTTTGTATTACTGTCACAGAAGTACTTGCTTACACATGATCAAGGGTATTTTACATGTTGTTGAAAATACTTACCAAAATGATAAATCTGTTTTTGCTGTTTCATCTTGTAAATAAGCTTCCTTTTTT
Organism: Formicarius rufipectus; assembly: GCA_013399695.1. NCBI lineage: Eukaryota > Metazoa > Chordata > Aves > Passeriformes > Formicariidae > Formicarius > Formicarius rufipectus. The sequence goes on along the minus strand of VXAU01001554.1, from coordinate 760,814 downwards.
AATCCAGAAACTTATATATGGTAGCCTCTAGAAAATTAAATAGGCAAAACATAGAACATTCAGGTGTTTGAGGTCAGTAAATTCAGGAAATTGGGATATGTTTTCTAGATTTATTGAAGTCCCTGTCCTGCTTCTGAATCTCTCTTTATCACTCACTTAAGAAACTCACTTCAGTTGGTTACCCTTCTACTTGTTTAGAAAAGATTCTGTTCAATAAATTCCTTGTCCTTATCCTTGTGTAAGCAGTATTGCATGCAGGTATGTATTTAAACAGGATTCATTATTAATATAGAGTATTTAGACAGCAATGTAGTGAAAATGAATTACTTCATCAGGTATTTAAGAGCTCTATTGTATGCAGTTTGTTTTGTTGGAAAGCAGCTATAGCAATCATAAAAGGTCAGAGATTCTTGTTCTGTTAAGCCTGAGGCTTTTTAGATATTTACAGGGCACGTACAATGTAGCTGTTCTGGCTGTTCTGCCATTAGACCTGAGCTCAGGAGCAGAAGAGGGACTGGGGAAGAGGGTTGTTTCTGTGTTGAGAGGGTAATTGAATTGCCAGACTCAATGAACCGTGAGCCTCTTTGAGAAAAAGGATGTCACTTATGTTGTATTGTGTTAGCTGCTGGGACTCAGTAGAGTTTAGGCCACAACTGCCATTCTCTTTTTCCATACAAACTGGATTACAAGTCCACTTTATAAAGGTACAATCTATTCTGTTGTGTCTTTCCAGTTCGTGTTTCTCAGTTCATACAGACCACTTGCAATTGTGCTTCTTAGAGACCAGACTTCAAATTCACCATGTACACATTACTGCTTTTGTTTCTAAATATCAGAAAATGGCAAACAAGTATTCTGACTTTCAGCTGTCCTCTTTAAATACAGCCATCACATTGAAAATGTTTTTTCTTTTATAATGCACAAGTCCCATCTTAGCTGTTTATTTCTTTCAAAAGAAAAATAAAAAAACCCAAACATTTTCAACTGCTGCAGGAGAAACCTTTGACCCCTAGCCCGGAATGAGTACCAGAAGTGATTTTAGGATTTTATGTCCTCCTTTCCATGTGTTGATGTGTCAAAGTAAGAAGGAGTTGGTAAAATGGAGCTCTACTGCTTGTCATGCTTTAGGACTGGCACAAGCAAAGGTTTTACAGCAGCAGAAAATTCTAGTTTCCCAGAAGCATCCTTCAGCCTGAACACTTGCAGGCTGTGCAGCTTTTCTCTCATCCAGTAAAAACGTGTGCCGGAGCCCTTTGAAAAGCTAATGTTCCTCATGTGCCCTACCTTTGAACTGTTCAGTGAGAGATTCTTGGAGCTTTTTGTTATCAGACACCTTTATGGCTGAGTATAGCATTTTAAATCAACTGTTGGTGCACATGGGGGTATTAACATTTACTGCACAGCTGAGGTATAAGGTATGAGTGACTCAACCTTTACAGTCTGAGTCTATTATGAAGAATTGGGGGTGTATAAGTATCTTTTGTGTCATCAGTACTCAAAGAAAACACTTTGTTGCTGTTGCCCTCTGTTACCAGCTCTCAAATTTTTATCTCAAGCCTTGCAGTATTACAGGGGTTCCTGTCATGGACACAACAGTTTTCTCCTTCTTTAGAAAGACCTCATATCCCTTAGTAATAATGATGAACTGGTTTGAGCAGCAACATCTTCTGTTTTCTAGCAGACTGTATGGAGGCCAGGTTTGAAAAAAGAACAACAACAAAGAACCCATCCAAGAAACACCCCCAAACCAAATTAAAAAACCCAGCCAGAAAAAAAAGCAACCCAACCCCCCATATCAACAAAGCCATGCTGCCTTCTAGGTAAAAGATAAAAGGCTGTTCCTGGGCTCTGCTGAACACTTGTAGGAAAATGGAAGAGGGAAAAATGAGTGTCCGGAACAGTACAGAGAAACTCAGGGAACACAAGGATAAGTTTTAGGATTTCAGAGAATCTTTAGGTTTAAATGAAACCAAAGGAAACTTGTGGGGGATTTTCAAGAGGCAAATTCTGTTTTTTCAAAGGAGAAACGGGAGGGGGAACAAACTGGAAAACAGAGATTGATACCAAGGGATAAAGGTAAATCTGAAGTTTGAGATATTAAGGGAGTAGAGAAAAGCATGTTTGTGGCAATACACTGGAAATAAGAGAGAAGGAAATGTGGGTAGATGGACAAAGACAAGATACAAAAAGTTGTGGAATCACTAAGAGAAAATGAATGAAAAAAGATTGCCACAGAGAAAGAGCATTGAGAGACATAGGATTATGACAGGTGAGAGAAACAGAATTACGTTTTTCCTGTGCCAGAGGAACTCTTGATTACATTAATGAAGAACATCTATATGCCATTGCAAAGACTGTAGAAAACCATGAGTCACAGTTCATATTTGAAATAGTGTAAGTGGGGTACTGTTGATGCAAAGAATTGTGAAAGTCAGAAAGCTGCTAGATGACTGGTATTAATTATATAAAGAGAAATGACAATTATCACAATGTTTAAGTACTACTTTGAGACCCTAGGTTTTTGAAAGTGCTGTTTTATTCAGCTTTCTTTGTTAATCTTTGTATTTTTCAGGTCACTAAATAAAATAGTAAGGGGAAAAAAACATTTAGAAGAAGTAGGGATGGTGTTAAATTGATGCACATGAAACAGAGACTTTTCTTGAGATGTCTGTAGTTAATGTAATGGAATGGCTGACAGCTGGTTTCTGTTGCTATAGTGTAATTATGTAGAATAGACTTTTGCGATGACACTGTGTCAATTAAGGAATCTCTCACATTCTAGACTACAAAGGACAAAATGACAGTACAAGATATTTCTTCCATTCTTTTTCATAAAAAGATAGTGATGCTGTGTGAAATTACAGTCCTGTTATGATGCCACAAGTCAAATCATGTGAAAGATTTCTGGATTGATTAAAAATCATCAGCATTATAATATAGAATATGTATGATTTGATAAGTTGCTGTTATGTTTTGTTCATTCTTCTTCGAAAGATATTTGGAGGGGCTGACAGACCGAGGGTGTTTCTTGTTATATTTGAAGTGCCGTGTGTCAGTGTGAAAAATGCTACTTATATAACAACATACTTTAAATAGTGACTCTTTGGTCTATAGAAATATTTTAATCCAGTACATCTTGAGTAAATTTTAAAGCCATTGCAGAACATGAACTAGGCTAGGAGGAGGTTATATTTTCCCATATATTTTGCTATGTCTTCCATTTTATTGAACTAAATCCAGATGAAAAAGAAATTACAACTTTTTCCTTCTTTCCTATTAAGGTATTTGCTGTCCACAAATTCTGATAAAGTTCATGTATTTATTTTTTTTACATAAAGCATAATAATGCATNGATATTGTAATTTTTTTTTTTTTAAACTGCAGTATCAAAACACCCTGATGCATAATGAATTTGTATAAAAAGCTCCTGAACTGAATTGAAAGAAAAGATGCTATAAACATTTCCTGATAGGAAATGCAATTTTTTCTAGTCTCTCAGTATTGATCCTATGTTTTTTAGTAGGGTTTTTTCAAGTAAAAAAAGTCTCATTTGCATGCAAATTATATGATGTTTCTTAGTGATACATGTGGAGATCCTCTTCTACCTGTTTACCTGTGGTTATTGAGGCTTGTTTAAGGCTTGTTTTAGTTCTCTGTGTTAGCAATGCAGTATTTATGAACATTTTGATGTAGGAAACCACAAAAAATCTTATCCAGTTAGACTAATTTATTTCTATGTAAGTGCATAGGAGAAAAGATTCTATGAACAAAGGCAGGAGCAGGCACTTATCTCATTAAAAAATTCAGCAACATTCCAGTTTTAGACTTGCTTCCTCAGTGATGTCTGTAAGAAACTAGCCAGCTGAGTCATCTTACTATTTTAGCATCTACAGAAATGACATCAGACTATTAAAGTAGCTTGCATTATTTCATTCCCTGAAGTAACTTTGTCATTTGAAAGAAGCCAGCCATCCTTTAATTCTGATCCTTTCTCATGTACAACATGGGGTGTGTAGTTACCAGCATGCAAGATCTGCATTTTGTGTCTGTTTTGTGTGCAGCCTACTACACTCTGATTTTGTGAAATGATCAATTTTTTTAAAAAATGAGTATTCTATTTATAGTCTACTTTTAATGTCACTGATAAATGTAATTATCTTTAATACATGTTTTCAGCTTAAAAAATGAAGCTACGTAAGCACAATGTATATCTGTAACTAAATGTTTAAGGTACTATACACATACTACAAACTCATTTATTTCTGTAGTAACATAGTGATTTGCAGTTTTGTGACACAGTTTGTATAACACTACTCAGTGTAACTTAATAGACTTCATGTATTTGTCCCAGTTGGTCATGTATTGTAAACATTTTTCTAGTTATATTTCATATGTTAGATAATAAATCAACACAGTAAAGGTAGGATAAATTATTAGATAGAATGGTAGAACAAAGAGATGAAACAACTCAGAGCTGGGCACCTGTAATTCTACCCACAGCCGAGTATCTGTGCTGCAGTGTGCCCCGAATATCAGGAAGTTTGCAGATGGACTTGCTCTTGAGCCACTGAACACTCATGGTAGCACCCCGTGGCAATTCTGTGTTAAGGGTAGCAAACAGTACCAATGGCAGTGTGAACAGTGGTCTTCAGGAAGGTACAAGAAGAAAATTAGGAATCTGCTGCTCTTCTCAGAGAATGTTCTAAGTTTACCCATGGTAAAATTGGTGCAGGGTGACCATTTGTTGGCAGACCAGGAAACCCAGTCCACACTGAACCTGTACCTCCCTTTCTTCTTTAGAGGTGCTCACTTTAGCACAGTTGGAACAAAGTGGTGAAGCAGTGCAGAAGACTTGCCTTGCTGCTCCCAAATGTGACTGTCTTTTAATTTCCTTTTAAAAGTTATTTCAGGTGTTTTAAAACTAGAAGATACATACTGTTTGATAGTTTATTTAATGTTTTAATATTTAGTATGGCTAAATGTATGATGTACTTCTTGATACTCTTATTTAAAAAGGATTCAGTTCCTTTTTTCTCAGCTGCTGGAACTCAAGATCATCACAGGAACATCTCAAAACTTCCCAAATCAGATCCCCACCTTCATATACTCCATCATGTTTCCACCAAAGTAGAAGTTATCAAGAGCTGACCTTACCAGCATTGGGACTTTGGTTCCCTTCTCCTCCTTACCAAACTCTGGCATAATGTTCTGAGACAGATTTTCTTAGATATCCCATTAACAAACTGTGATCTTGATCCTATATCCACAGTGACCCGTGTCCTGTCTCTCTGAAGTAATTTGTGCTTTAATACACCCAGTCTTTCTGTAGCATAGCTGTGCTCCAAGTTTAGTTTGAGCTTGCAAAAGAAGTAAAATGTGCTAGCTGTGTTGTCATTTATTGTATTGATGCAGCTTAAGTGTGAGAATATGCTTTACAGATACATAGGAAAATTAATTTTAAAAGAGGAATATTTAATACCTTTGCATTCTAGGCATTATAACTAGATATGTATATTCATTTTAATTAACAAGCTGAAAAATGTAGAAAATACTTAATGAAGCTACTTGAATGGAAATGCACCTTATTGTAATTGTTTCCTTTGAACCAAAATTGAAATCATGGTCCTGATCAATACAGGAAGGGACACTATAACGTTAGTATGTGTGAAATATTATTGTTGTTGGCTAGACTTCATGAACGAAGATTTTGGGATAAACCTGCGCAGTGGATTTTTCAGGTGAGGCACAGTGTGCACAGAACTGGCCCCACCCCCTTTACTCCTGAGGTTGATCTTGCCACGGCCGAGCAGCTCGGACGGCGACAGCGAGTTCCTCCAGGATTCGAACCGGCGTCCTCAGAGGAGGAGCCGGCTCCACAGGGGGTGGCTTACACCACTTGGCCAACGCCCGCCACTGTGTGAAATATAAAACTGCTGAACAAAGTTCTTTGAAAACCATTTTGTCTTCAAGTTAGTGAAAAAAATCACCAGTGCTAGTTTGTATTTATTCCTTTAGAGTGAAAAAAAGGATTGGCTAAATGCAATTGCCTGAGGAATAGACAACTAGTGCCACTTAAGATGCTGCAGGGTGTCTAGGCTGGTGTCTCAATGCTGTTTCAGAAAGGCGTGGGTTTCCTGCCTTGACTGTCACTTCTGCTGTCTGCAGAGTTATGTATTGGTGACATCTCCTCTGTAACTGGACTTCCGTGTTCCGATGCCAGATTGAGTTTACAGTGTCTTTGCTGGCTGTCTTTAGCAACTCTAGCAATCTCTGACATATCAAAACAGTGTAATTCATCTGGTAGAGCAAAAATATTTGCTAATATGTACTATTTCCATTTAATACTCCTTTACATTGGAACTAATGAGAACTGGGGATAATAGAGTGCCTTACCAGTCACCACAGGCAGAATGATTGAAGCTTCTCCCAGAACAGTTATATAAAGGGATTGCCTGTTCAACCAGGATTAGAGTTTCAATGGAGTGTAATAGTGTTTAAGAAAATCCCATGAAAGTACACCTCATTAGCTGATTTGTGTTTCCAGGTGATGGACAGGGACACTCAGTATGCAGTAGACCAACATCTGTAAGCAAAAAGTTCAGTTACACTCACAAATACATTTCTTGAACGTTGGTATTTCCTTGGTAATCTCTGTATGTGTCTCCAGCATCTGGGTTTATTTTAGAGAATTAGAGCATTAGAGAATAGAGAATTTAGAGAATTTATTTTAGAGAATAGAGCTCAGTCTTTTAATATGCCTTTAGTGAATTTGAACATCCCAGACTGAAGTCTTGTTACCTATTGTTGGTTGTGTTGTCAGATCTTTCTATTCATAAGTGGACTCTTGCTCTGTGGCAAAGCATTTGTTTTGAATAAAAAAGTCTGTGTACATTAACCTACTTAATGGAAAGTCACAGGCATTGCATAGGATCTGCTGTGACCAAGTATTGCACATTGTTTGAATACTGTATCTTCTCTCTATTCTGAGTCAGCTGTCCTGGAACAGAGATGAAAATACTTGTTATAGAAAACAGTTTCTTGTTAGTGATGATTATTGAGGATTGGAACATGGAAGAGTTGGTGGAAGAGAAAGGAAGCACATTATTTCTCAGTCTGTTATTTCTAGTTTGGAGAAAGCTGAAATGAGATTCCAGCATTAATTTCTCACTGAAGAAACTTTTGTGGAACCTCAACTTTGTACTGATTGTAAGGGAAACTGTATGGTCGTGTGATCTTTAAAGGAAACTCTAGCATTACTCCTCTCCCTGGACTTCTCTGGTGGGACTTTTAGAGGGGATAGGAAGAGTGGTAAAGTGAAGAACTAGGCTATACAATTAAGTAAACGTCTGTATTGATTATACAGAAGAAAAGATAGTATGTAAACAGTTTAATTACACTATAGTTTCATTAATGTAAATGCAGTGTAGGTGCAGAACTACCATCAGTAGTGCTCACCCTCTAAATGAGACTTGGGTCGCTCCTGGAATTTTCTCTGATGCTCCCTCTTCAGAGAATTATCCAGCTAAACAAAAAACTGGGTTGTTTTCTCATGGTATCAAACACTGGTAACTTGCTAGTATGCATTCCTTGGAGTTTTATTATGGAAAGAAATCTTGCTAGTTCTCATATATCAGGTAACTGTTGCTTTTCTGTAGAAGTATACTGAATATTGAGAATTTTTGAAGTTGTGGATTGTATATAATATCTTTAATCAGTTCCTTGGTTTACTAGTTAGGGGGAAAAGGAAATTGTTTGCCCTGATCAGTATGTGATTGACAATAAAGAGTTCAAAAGAGAATTATGTAATGTAATATCTATAGGTGACTACATGGGAAGTCTTGTCTCCTTCCCATGTCTGGGAAAATTAGCACTACTGCTCTGGTGTGAAGGGCAAGGATATCTTCAGAGATGTGCGCACAGATATGTAAAACAAGCTTTTCATTCCCTGTGTCATAAAGAACTGACAATGTAGCTGGTGTTTTCTGGTCAGACTTCTAACAAGGATTGCAACTCTGCTACTGCCCAATTGACCTAGAAGTGGAGAGTGCGTAGATTGGTTAAGCCACGAAAAATCCTATAACCACCTCAGACTGAAGATGCTTTTAACTATTTTGCAAGCTAAAAAAATGAGTTTATCTTTACATAATCCCCAGTTTTGCTGACTTTCTTCTCAGTGTCTTTGACATAGTGCTGTATAACATGTTAGTATCTTTAAGCTTTATCAGTGTTATTCAATATATATATGTTTATATATTCTACTAGCCCATTACTCACTCTTGAATTTTTATTTCCTTGGTATGTGACTGGTTTTGTTCTGGTTTTGTTTTTGGGTTTTTTTTTGGTTTTTTTTCCTCTCTCTTCTGTTTTTTTCCCTCCAGAACTATTATGGAGCTGCCAAAATGATTCTTTCTGACAATCCACTTGGCCTGACATGCGGAATGGTGTGCCCAACATCAGATCTCTGTGTTGGTGGCTGCAATTTGTATGCGACTGAGGAGGGACCAATTAATATTGGTGGATTGCAGCAGTTTGCTACTGAGGTAGGTAGGACTTGAAAATGTCTGAAATTCTTTGTACGTAGCACTGAGTATTGCTTAAGTGATTGCCTTAGTTAATAAACTGTTTTTAAAAGAGTTGATACAAATAAAGGCATAGGAAGTTAGAATAATTATCCTTTTTTCTTAGAGTACATTCAAAAACTTAAAAATGCTTTCATAATGCAGTACATTATAGGAGCATTAGGAACATTATTTATGCACAAAATGTTTCTTTAGAAATGCTAGTAGTTGAGACAATTTCTTGCATAATGGAAGAATTATCTAAACCAGAGGAAATTGTGGATGTTACTCAAGTAAGCTGCATAGGGGTAAAGATCAAGTGCACCTGGATCTGTAACTGCATATTAAGGAGATGTAGAATTGTTCTGGTAATAAGGTAGACCCTATAGCAGAACTAATGTGTATTTGTTCTGGCTTTGGGACAAAGGATAAGCTTCAGATGATTTCATCTTTTTATTGTCCTGCTCTACCAAAATGAAGTGATACAGTTTCAGGTTGACTTAAGATATATGTTCATGTGCATCTATTTGGATAGATGCAGATGCACACACATGTGTCTGTTTAAATTTAGTAGTTCATAAAGGTAGGTGCATGTTTTGGCTACTGAAGGAAAGTTTGATACTTGTCACTTCTTTTTAGGAAGTCTTTTCCTGAGTTTCTTTTGGCATTCTTGTGCATTCTTTGTGATTATGTAGTTTCAATGCTCCAGTTTTTATCTGAAGAAAGGCATTTGTTAGCTTCTTTGAAGGTCATGGAGGATTTGTACCGAACTCATGCTCTCAGCTGGCACTTCGTCTATCTATCTGAGGTATCATTAAATAAAAATTGGGAATTTGGTCTCTGTAAAATGTGGAGGTTGTGGCTGTATTAAAAAAGTCATATGCATGTGTTAAGATTGCATGTTTCTATACAGTCCTTTACTAATGTGCATGTCCCTCTTTTGTATTGTGAGCCACTTGGCTGAACATATTTACAAACATACCAAGAATCACAGAATATGCTCACTGGAAGTGACTCACAAGGATCATTGAATCCAACACTTAGCCCTGCACAGGACCATCCCCAAGAGTCACACCATGTGCCAGAGACTATCATCCAAATGCTTCTTGAACTCTGTCAGGCTTGGTGCTGTGACTACTTTTTTGGGAGCCTGTTCCAGTCACCCTCTGGGTGAAGAACCTTTTTCTCATATCCATCTTAAACCTTCCCTGACACAACTTCAGGCTGTTTCCTCAGGTCAGGTCACCACGGAGAAGAGATCAGTAGTTCAGTCACTGCTGTGAGAAAAATCTCCCTTATTAAATTTAGAAAATGGAAAAAAATAACCTGTGAAAAAAAGAAGTATGGCGAGCAGAAAAGTTTCAATAGTAACATGCTGGGTGCTCCAGCCACTAGGGTCAGAAAACCACACTCTCATGTCAAATACAGCACCTTTCAAAAGTTTCAGAAGTCCCACCCTGCCTATGTAATAGGAGGTGGTGTTCCCCTCTCCCTGGTTGGTTCTGGCGTGCTGCCCTGCCCTGGAAGGCAGGACCATGGGCAGGATGGCCACCTCCGTCTGTGCATGTGGTTGGCCATGTGGCAGGATGACTGCTTAGCTATTTTTTTATCTGTTTCATAATGTCCCTAATCATGATCACACATTTCCCTGGTACCAGCTCCTGACAGGATCAGGCACCTCACAACTACATGACACACCTATGAGCTAAACAAAAAACACAATCCCTAAGTTGGTAAGCCCTTGTAATTTGCTTGTAATAAAACCATGTTTTTTATTTCTCATACCTTTACAAAATTGAAAAAAACCACAAAACACAGACCAAAATAGAAATGTGACTCAACCTGTAAGTAACATGATATGTCTGTAAAGTTAATTTATTTCTCTGGTTTTGTCCTAGTTTTAGTAGCCAGGATCAGTTTGTCACTGTGTGGGTGTGGATTCTAAACCCTCTATGTCATTTTTCTCACAAACTGCTCACAATGGCCCATTTGCAGCAGCTGCCTAAGGCACACCCAACCCCTCAGGCTACAAACTGGGTATTTAGGAACTTCTGTGAGATAAGGAAGTTTTCCTGCCTCCACACCCACCTGAGGGGTCATGTCTGCTAATGGGCCATCAGGGATGCCAAAAATATATCATTGTTCACCTTACAATGTAAATCACCCATTGTGAAAGTCTCCACCCTGGGGGAGGGACTGGATGTTCCCATCTGAGCCCAAGTGGATATAAGCTTCAGGTTTTGGGACTGGGAGCTCTCTTCAGATCCAGAGGAGGACCAGAGCCTCAATTGGACTGAGACTGCCACTAGACTGCAACCATCATTTTTACCAGCAGGTGCCTTGATTTTTTTGTTTTTACTTTGAACTCAGGGGGGCCAAGTGGTGCTCCATTCTGCTTGTGCCCCGCTGGACTGGGCTGTACATCTGGTGTTTTTGTGGCACAAACGAATTTTCCTTCTGTATTAGTGTATTTTGTGATCTTTTATTAAATTGTTATTCTGACTTGCAATCCCATTCTGAGTTGGATTCATTTCTCCTGCTGGTTTAACTCTAAACCAGCACAGGTGTTGTTTCATTCATGGACTTCACAAGACTTCACACCCTCTTCTCGATGGCTGTGGGCCATCTCAATAAACGAGCATTGCTACCTGCTGCTTCTGTTCTCCTTTTATCTGTTTGCATCCCTCCTTTCTTCTTTCCAGGAGACTCATAAATCTTCTGGAGCACCTGCTAAACTTTTCTACTGTTGCTGAACCTCCTCTTGGTCATTTAAATAACTATCCACTTCAATTTGTTTTGGCATTTGAACAGAAAAGGGTAAGAATCAGTGCAGCTTAGACCAAAGTTCTCATTTACAGGATGAGACTAGAGACACTGAACTGTATTTGTTTTATATGTATATTCAGTAGTTGGATTTGATCAGCCAAGAGGCAATTCTATTAGCTTTTCTTCTAATGGCCTTTATTCCTTCTATTTAAAAAAATAGTATTTGTTGCAAAGCAGAAGACTTTTTTTTTTTTTCCTTAACACCCCACTAAACCAAACACAAAAAACCAAATGAACTGTCCAAACAAAAGAGTAAGCTCTTGTCAAGTAGATTATAAATACAGTGGTGAAATATTGCTGTTTAGGAATCAAATACAAGTAATATCTGTAATATGTGTCTTCTTCTAGCCCTAATGCCATGATTAATAGACAGGAATTATGGCTTGATAGATAATGCTAAATATCTGCCATTTTTCTTCAAAAATCTTTAGAAATCTATTAAAAAAGCTTAGTGCTAGCATAATGATTGATATGAAAACTACAGAGAGAATGAATAGCTCCAAATGGTTTTGCCCTTAATGTTTCAGTTTTTTGAAATTATATTAGTTTCTGTAGTTCCAACAGAATGAAATTGTTAGAGTTCTGTATAGCACATTTCAGTAAATTTTATTATCCTTAGTATTTTGTAGTATCTATATGTCTAGTGTATATGAAATGTAGAAAAATGTTGAAAACTTGATTGTTAGTAACTTTTAGACTTAGTGCTGTTTAACAAAGAATTTGTGTGTATTGTAATAGCCTTAATTAGTAATAATAGGCAGTCACTTTTGCCATTGGTGCTACTCACCTTATTCCATTAAATTTTACCATGAAAGTATGTGTAGTTGAAAGAATATAACGGTATGAGTGCTTCCAAGTAACAATCATTCTAAAAATATGGATTATGATATTGAAGAAAAGAATAAGATACTACTGCTCATACAAAAACTGATCCAGATACTGCAAACAAACTGTGTTCACAGCTCTACCTATATAAGTAACTTAGCAACATGTGTAATTTAGGCATGCAACATGTGTTACTCTTAATGACAGCTGCATGGCAATTCTCATGCATGGTGTAATATTTGTCCCGCAGGGGCTTATTTACTGAAAACTCCATTGTGCACGAAGCCAGTTTTAGACTATTTTTCCCTTAGAATTAGTCTAAGGATCATACACTTGATGCATTATGAGAGTGAGCGATAATAAAAGGGCACAACTGCTAGCTGAGGTAAAAGATAAAATTGCAAGGAACCAGGAATGTGGATTTAAAGTGGAAAATATATTGGTATGATGTATGCCCATTTGTGCTTCTGAAGAATGACTGATCATCTGTTCACACTGCTGATAAATCTCCCTAATTGTAAAGTATTTGTCTTGCATAAGGTGGGGGGTGGGAAGGAAAAAAAAAAGACACCTCGTGGCTTCTGCATTTTCCTCCTGCCCTTTCATATAGTTTTGTGACTGTGTTCAGCTCATTCTCAAAGTGAATTGTAATCCAGCATGAAAAAATGTGAATTTTGACAATTAAGTGTTCAAGTGGAAAAAAGGAAATGTCCATTTGTATTTATGATGTAGAATGTGTATACGGAGATGCAGTTACCATGGTAACTGTTGCATCTAGAGAATAACATGGAGTAAAAGCTCACTATTATAAATGACGAGTGTCAAGCTCAGGTTACACCTGCTACTGCACAGGTCAAAATTATATTAATGTCTTTATCTGTCTCCTTTGCCCAAGTACTTCAGAATCAGGAAACATCCATTTTTTGGAACACAAGTTCAGTGAAAATATACTGAGATTGCAGTGGCAATACATTAAAGCATGAGGTCTATGGCAGTCAGTCCCACAAAATAAACTAAAATTACTGGTTACTCAAGTACAAGTTGGTAAGCTTGTAATAAAAAGGAAATGAGATTTATTACATTGTCTGTTGTAGTAATAGTAAGAAACTGTCAGATTACTACCTTTTTGGGTAGACATTACTGTATCTAAAGGTTCTTCTGTGTTTCTATTTGGCCATTCTGAATGGGACAGCATAACCTAAATAGAAAATGTATTATTTTAATTGCTGTATACTAGATATAAACACTAGATCATTTAGTACTGTGGCTCTTGTGCCAGCTACAGTTCTGGTGGTTCGTTCCTCTCTGGAGATACATTCTGACTGCTGTTATAGCAGAAAGAAATTGGAAAAGGGAATTTTATGGGTTTTTTTTTTCCTAAAAGAGGTGTTATAGGAACTTACCTGCTGCTCACCCACTGGCATCTCAGCAGTGCACTTGATCTGGAAGGAGGGCTGTGGTGAGTGAACCGCTCTGAGTGCTGAACCTCCCTTCTCCCCCAGCTCACCATGGTAAAGGAAGAAATGGCTGCCCAGGATGATTGCCATGGAGTGGGGCACTGTGCCCTTGGGCTCAGGGTCCCTCTTTTAGCTGCAAATTCACAGCTTTTGCCAGTCTTAATGTAGATGTGGGGTCAAGGTGGTTGTTGTGGGGTACCACTCCTGCAGTTGGATGGCTCTGAGACAGCAGCCTGTCCCATTGTCACCAGCACAGCTATACATGCTGCATCAGCAGAGAAGAATTGTTCTGGAGAGCTAAGACACTAGGACAAATAGAAAAAAGCCCTCTATTTTTCAGTATTAATTTTAATTTTAAGATATCTTTAACACATCTTTATCTGTTAAGTTCTGTTGAAATCCGTAACAATAAATAATATTTTAGGTTGGTCTGAAGGGGGTGGTGTAGCTGCCTACAGTAGTTCAGGGGAGGAATCTGAGGACTTCTGATTTCTCAGTCCAATGCTGAAAGATTTTCTGATATTTGGGCAAGTTAATATAAACTTCTCTACAGCATGCTTTACAGATATTAAGCATTCTTGGTTTTTAAATGCATTTACATTAATGTTACTGTGTCCATTTTAGTGGTGAGATTCATGAAACATTCAGATTTGGACTCTGCAATGTCCTAGATCCTCAGATTTTCTGGGGACAAGTGTAATGGAGGTTTGTAAAGTCTTTAATGATACATTTTAGGCCCTGGTTTTGTCAGCACTCACCTACTTGCATAAAAGTTTGAAGTGTTACAACTTTAGCTCTTAAATTGTGGAGGATCAACAAGTGTTCTTAATTAGCTCGTATCTGTGGAAAGAATGGTTCCTTGTAGCATCCTGTGTAATGAAATTAATTGGGTGATCATGTAATTTGAAATCTAAGATTACTGAGCATGCAATCTGCTTAATTTTGTATTAAAATCTGGTTAGAATATTATTTTCTTCTTTAAATATTCAGCTGCCCCATATTAATGTAAACCAGCCTACAGATTAAAATAACCATGGAAACCAGTGGGAAAGTGTGGAACTAATAAAATCAGTTCCAAAATGTTACTGATTTCATTGCCTGTATTTTACTTTCTGTGCACTAGCAAAATCTGATAATTCAGAATACGCTTATGTTTCACACTAAAATAAATCCCAGCCAGATACTAATGTCTTTATCAGTACCTGAAGTAGATAGTGAAGGATATTTAATAGCAAACCTGACTGATAAACTTATTTCCATAGCCTTTTAAGCATGGAAGCAAACATTATGCATGAAGAATATAAAGGATTTAGTTATGAAGTCAAAACTTATATTAAACTTTTCCACTGTGCCTTCCGTTTTCCCTTTTTTCTTTTTCTTTTTTTGTTGGTGAAGATGACAGATTAAACAGATGTACCTTTTACTAAGAGATGTCTTTATGTGTATATATTGAAGGCTACCAAGTATGTTTTGATAGTCTTGTGTTGTAGGATCAGATGAAGGTTTTTTACATTTTAACAGTGAGCTTAAACTTTCAATCTATTTGCTGTTTAATAAATTCTTTGTCATAATCAAAAAATACTTTTAAGCACACATGGAGTAGAAGAATGGTTTAGGTTGGAAGGGGCCTTAAAGATCATCTTGTTCCAACCCCCCTGCCATGAGTGGGAACACCTTCCATTAGACCAGGTTGCTCAAAGACCTATCCAATCTAGCCTTGAACACTTCCAGGGATACCAGAATCATAAATGTTAGAAAATACCTCCAAGACAATTGAGTTCAATCTTTGACTGAACATCACCTTGTCAACTAAACCATAGCACTAAGTTTCATATCCAATCATTTCTTGAACACTTCCAAGAATGATGACTCCACCCTTTCTCTGTCCAGTCTGTTCCAATGCTTGACAGCCCTTTGAGTGAAGAAATTCTTCCTGGTGTTCAATCTGAACCTTCCCTGATGGAGCTTGGGGCTGTCCTCTTGTCCTAACACTTGTTGCCTGGGAGAACCTCCTGGCTTACAACATCCTTTCAGGTAGTTGGAGAGAATGACGTTCTGTCCTGAGCCTCTGTTTCTTCAAACTAAACATCCACAGCTCCTTCAGCTGATTCTCTCTGACCTATTCTGGACCTGCTCCAGCACCTAAATATCCTTCCTGTAGTGAGGAACCCAGAATCAAACACAGGATTGAGCTTCAACCCCTCCAGTGCCAAGTACAGGGGGACAGTCACTTCCTTGGTCCTACTGACCACATTATTTCTGATCCAGGCCAGGATGCCATTGGCTTTCTTGACCACCTGGGCTCACTGCTGGCTCATGTCCAGATGGCTGTCAACTGGCACCCTCAGGTCCCTTTCCACTGTGGTGCCTTCCAGACACTCTTCCCCTGGCCTGCAGTGCTGCACAGGGTAGTTGTGAAATAGGAGTAAATAATAAATAATGGTGAATAGAGTAAAAATGTCTGACAATGTTTGAATTCTGTTAGTAGGTGGAAAAGGGTATCTACAGTCTATTGCTCTTAGAAAAATTATGATCAGAAAACTCAGAAGTAACTAAAATGAGTTACTTTAATTTATTCTAATTTGTATAAAAATTGATATAAAAAATTGAATAATAGTTCAAACCTGCTCTAATAGTTTTAAATGTTTTAGATTAATGAAAATCATACTTAACTGTGCCATAAAATTATTTTCAACTGGTTAGCAAAATACATATCTCTGAGTCACCTGCCTCTCTCTGCCAAATGTCAGGTCTTTTCATCAAAACATGTTAATACAAGAATGGGGTAGTGAAGAAAATAACCATAATTTTATTACATGAGGAGAACAATAATCTTTTCCCAATCTGCATTCAGAAACACAGCTAAAATGAGTTGGCTAAAACCTTCCAGGGAAATTAAACTGCAATCAGATGCTCAACAATTGAAACCACTGTAGTTTAAGTGGAAGATGTTGTGGAACTTGAGTACAAACTCATGAGTTATTTTTATGTACTTTAGAATTATGCCTTTTGTTGAGTATACTGAATGTTTTGTAACATGAACTAAACCCACTGCAGTGAAAGGATGATTTCTATATATGGGAGAAGAGAGCAAACTCTTAGATTCCATGCTGTAGAGAACATGTGGAAGTGATGTAAAAAGGAAAACTGTAATGTGTTATAAATGTTTGAATCAAGAGAGAATTTTTTTTCAGTTGTTGGAAACTTTAGCAGAATAGATTGGCTGGTCTGGTTTGGTCAAATTGTATCTCACTTGAGAACTGTCTCTATATTTTATAAACTGGGATATCCTTTCTAAGGACCCTAATGGACAAGTGGACAGAATCAATATGAGTTTAGTTTGAAATGCCCTAAATGGTGATTGCGTGGTATTTGGTAAAAAGTTGAAAAATGAATGCCCAGTGTTATTAATCTCTATTATTCATCTATTGATTTTCTTTTGTTTGTGTATGAGAGAGAGATGGAAGGAAATGCAGACATGAGTATGATGGTTGAATCTTTTCACTGAGAGATTCAGCTTTAAAATTCATTATTTGGTCTCCTTTTCCTGAATAGGTCTTGTTTAAAACGCACTGCAAAACAAAGTAGAACTCCATCCAAACAAAATAGAAATCATGTTTTTGAAGGAAAAGTAGAAAGAAAGGCAATAGTATTAAATTTTACCTGCATCCTAAATACAGTCTGAACAGATTAAAAGCAGAGAGGGCAGTTGCCCATTATGTGCCATTGAACACTTGCTTGCAAGTTACTCATCTCTGGCCGTTAAAGGATTTGTACAGAGGAATTCAATGGCATTTAATTAGTTGAATTACAGTGTAGGGTAACTTCACCATGAGGTGAGTGAAAAATCTTTTGAAAGGCATTAAAGCAGTTTGCTATTTTCACACAGTTACTCTGCCAGCCTTAATATGCAAAACTGCCACTGAATTCCAGATGGCAAGATACTGCCACACAAGCTGGCTGTGCTGCATAAAGACAGTTTCACCCTGTTTGCAAATAGGCAGAATTAAAGTTGACCATTCAGCCTGAACTACTAGGATTTCCTGCATGAATGCTTGATTTCTGAAGCTTAAGACTACACTACAGTAGTGTGATTTTAGCATAACATTTATTTGATGGATATGGCTATTCAACATTTTATATATAAAAATAGTTATGTTGACAATAAAGTACATTGACTAATAAATTTGTTAATCATGTGCATATTTGGAATGTTAAGTATACGCATTAAATATGCAGGTTTTATAATTTGTATTGCTGAACAGCCTTCTGAAACAACTACATGAGACTAATGAGAATTTGGTATAATTCAAGCCATTTCTGTGTGAATGTAACAAAGCAGACAATTTAGAACTTTCCTATTGCAATTTGGTTATCACAGCCTAATTTTACAGTACAATATGAGCTTTTTAGCCTGTGAAATCAATTAATAACCACATTAAACTTTTCCATATTGTGTGAATTGTCAAGTTTAAATGATTCTTTCTTTAAAACAATTATCTATCTCTTGCTTCATGCAATTTGTTAAACTGCTGTGTCAATTTACAAAGACTGGGGGAGTTTGACACAGAAATTTTAGAGGGAGAAGGAATTAATCATTGGTTTACTTAGCTTGAGTGCTCAAGTGCACATGAAGAAAATGAACATTGATTCAAAATATAAATGTAAAATTCTATTAATGAATGGAATTACCAAAGTTTAACTTGAAAACCATTTTCTCATGTTCTAAGGAAAGTACAATCTGTTGGTAAACTTGTTAAATAGCTTAAATATGATGTTTATTAAAACAAATGGCTATATCTTTTGGAGGGCTAGCTGGTCACAGTTCTGCATTAAAATAGGTAGGGAATGATGGGGGTTTGGAAGTTTTCAAAATGCAGCCTTGTAATGTTTGTGGTATGACTGAGAATCCCTACACATTGCACTCTTGAATCCTTTTGTCTGCTACAGAGATATACTCCTTGAGTTAAACATTTTACCTCTAATGCTTAAAACAAAAAGATGTGTGTGCTCTTCTATGCTTCTAATCTTCAATAGCCTGTAAAGCTCTAAGTCTATTCTCTTTCCTCTGGTAGGTTACACAAGATAGAGACTTCCTTCCCCTAAAATGTATATAAATACAGAGAACAGTGAAGTCTAACTTGTGAAATGTAGAATATTTCAACCTTAGGCTCTTACTTGTATACCTGAGTAAAGAATTCACTTAATGCAAATCTGAAAAACTATGTGACATTACAGTTAGGTTAGCAGCCCATTGTGTTGGTTTCTGTAAAAATGCATGAGAGTGGTCAGAGACTGGTCCAATCTACTTTTAGTGGTCAGGACAGATTGGAGAAGATCATCAACGTTCTACAGGTGAATTACAGTTTTTGAAAACCCAGCTAAAGAAGTGGGGAACATCTGAAATAGATAAGAAACTAAAATAAAGTCCTATAAAAATTGTCTCAGAGAAGGCATCTAAAGCATGGGTTACCTTTGAAAATACAACACTGAAGACTACGGGTGGTCCCTAAAAAAATGTTTCAAACCTAAGGTTTGTTACCTACCATGTCTATAAAATCAAGCCCTAAGTGATTTATCCAGGATTACACAGGTTGTCTCTTGAACAAGCAAAGCCCCTTCGCTGGCATTATAATCCTTTGTGTTATTTGCAGAAGTACTTTTCTACTAGCAAGAATTTGTTTTCAGGGACTTTTCTTGGCATTGCAGTGATTCTCTGCCATCTGGCTGCCTTTGTATTCCTATTCTGCTGCTGGTAGTCTGATTCCATCTTCTCTGTAAAATTTACAGCAGTGAAAGATCTGACTTCAGTCATTTTTTAAGAAAAAAAAGACTCACAGTAGGACTAAACACTGCAAGTAAAACATCTCTAAAAAATGCACGTACCATGTAATTTGGAAACCCCTATAATGTTAAGAAGCAATCTGGCCTCACCTTGAATATTGTGTGCACTTTTGGTCACTGCAATATAAGAAAGTCATTAAGGTGTTAGAGAGCTTCCAAAGGAGGGCAGCAAAGATGGGGAAGGGTCTGGAGGGGAAGCCATGTGGGAGCTGGCTGAGATCACTTGGTCTGCTCAGCTTGTAGGAGACTGAGGGGAGACCTCAGTGCAGTTACAACTTCCTCGTGAGGGGAAGAGGAGGGACAGGCACTGATCTCTTCTCTGTGATGACCAGTGACAGGACCCAAGGGAATGTTCTGAAGTGTCANAGCCATGTGGGAGCTGGCTGAGATCACTTGGTCTGCTCAGCTTGTAGGAGACTGAGGGGAGACCTCAGTGCAGTTACAACTTCCTCGTGAGGGGAAGAGGAGGGACAGGCACTGATCTCTTCTCTGTGATGACCAGTGACACGACCCAAGGGAATGTTCTGAAGTGTCAGAGGAGGTTTAGGCTGGGTATTACAAAAAGGTACTTCACCTGAACAGGCTCCACAGGAAAGTGGTCAAAGCACAAAGGCTGACAGAGCTCAAGGAGTGTTAGGATGATACTCTCAGGCACATGGTGTGACTCTAGGGGTAGTCCTAGGCAGGACTAAGAGCTGGACTCAGTGATCCTTTTGGGTCCTGTTCAACTCAGGGTATTCTGTGATTTTGTAATTCTGTAATACATCAGATGTGTGACAGTACAAGGAGGAGAGTTATCATAGTCATAATAAAATTTAAGGGAGGAATACATACTATGTAACCTGTTAAATTTATTGCTTTTCAGGTATTCAAAGCTATGAATATTCCTCAGATCAGAAACCCTTCCTTACCTCCTCTGGAAGACATGCCTGAAGTGTATCGGGTGAAGATAGCTCTTCTTGGTGCAGGACCTGCAAGTTTAAGTTGTGCTTCCTTTTTGGCTCGACTGGGCTATTCGAACATCACCATATTTGAAAAGCAGAAGTACATCGGTGGTTTAAGGTAAAAAAATAGTGACAACAAAGCACTCTTTCCAATTATTGTAGAAAGAATAGCAAAAAATATTGCACACGTGTAGTTTATGTATGATCCCTCTATCTTTACAAAAGGAAGAGAGTAGGAAATTTCAGATCTCAAAAACTTGCTTCTTATTTATTTCATTGATCGTTAAAAGAGCTACATTTACAGGTAAGCTGTAACTGAAAACATGGTGACTGTTTCCTGTATTCTCTTCATATGACCTGTTAAATTCCAAGGTGCAAGTGTTATCAAATTAACTTTTTTAGAAAATTATATTAGGAGCCACTTTTCCCTTATCCAAAACATTTAAAACAAGATTAAGTACTTATAGCCCTAGTGGACTAATGTGTAAAATGTGTTAGACAGATAATGGAGAGTTTTGGATTTGGATGCTTTTGAATGCTTTAATATGCTGTTAAAGGTGGCAGTGAATAAATCCATCATCCATGCCTGAACTTGCAGCTTTAGTAGACCATGCCATAAGAGTGAAGTAAACCCCCCTGCAATTCTCAACCTTCAGCAAGTTTCAGATACACAAAGGAAGGTTCCTTTGCAGTTTTCCTGTATGGTAAACACTTGTCTGATTTTTTGCAAGGTGTCTTGTCCTCAGCATTAGATGAACTTCTACCACTTCAGCAATGACTGTGATCATATCTTCTAGGTTTTTTGGAATCCCTGTGTGTAAGATAATTTGGACACTGGCTAAGGGATACCAACCCAATCAAAATTAAATTTCACAATGTAAGATGTACAACAGTACAAAACATACTCACACTGAAGTGTTTAAAAAGAAAAAATGTGAAGAAAGAGAGAGAAGGGTGATATTTCTCAATGCAGCATCACTGAAATCAATAGAGTTGACACGGTTAATGAATTTGATTCCGTAATATCATAATGTCAAATACTTATTCAGTGCTCTGGAAGATAGAGAATCAATGCTGGAGAAGTTGAACTGATTACTTGCATTTTTCCCAGTGAGGTTCAGAATTATTTTACCTAATTACCAAGGTGTTAATACGTACACATTTAACTGTGGAACTGTTTTACTTGAATTAGTTGCCATAGAGGATTGCAAATTTAGTATATGCAACACCTGTTCACCTGTTGAGCAGCACATGCTTTTATAAATACCAGATTAAAATCAGTTTTGTTGCTGTAAAGTAGTCAGAAATAATGAGACATTTTTAACAATGAGGCTATATTTGAACAGGTTAGATTTAGGTTGGACTTAGTGTACAATACAGTACTTTCTGCAGTTATTTCAGTGCTTACAGTACAATGCTGCAGTTGCTTAGTATATGCTTGTGTATTTGAAGCAATGTCATCTTAAATTCTTTGTGTTTTAAGTTGAATTTAGAATAACTTCTAGTCTGATGTTTGTTCTACTGCAAAAAGCCTTACACTGAATTTTACCTGTTCTGTTAGTATCCCTAATTGCTGAGGAGCGCATTTTAAAACATTTTTTTTATTGAGTCCTAATGAACACACAGCAATCAAGGTCAAATTTTGTTTCCATTCATTGAAGTAATTTTCACCTCTGGTTTAAGGGCATCAATTCCTTTTGTCCCTATTTTAATCTTGAAACAGAAGGGAGGCTGGCCCGTGGCAGAAATCATCCATTATTACATTTGTAAGTCTTTGCAGTACGTCTTATAACAAGTTTAGCTTATTGATGGGTGTGTTTTCAAGGCTTTGTAAACTTACTTCAAATGACTATGAAGACCAAATCAATTTTGTATTTGGTATCAGCTGTTTGGAAGGGCAGTGTTTGTGCCCTTTTTTTTTAAACAATATTCAATTGTTTTTAATTAGGATGTTCCTTGCATCATAGCTGACTTTCACAATATTGTGAAAGTAGATGTCTAGTGATTGCGGTTCCTGTAGTGATGTATTTGAATGTAGTATGAATCCATGGTTCTCAGAGCATGTCTGAATTTTTCACATTTATGAACAGGTTTTTCTCCATTGCACCAGTTGTGTAAAATTCATGCTTTATAATAGAGTAGGTATAAGCACATCATACGCTTGCTTAGAGACCATGAACAGGCTTCACTGTGTGTACTCTTGTCTGTGCCACTGATTTACAACATGCCAAAGTATTTATCTCACTAGGCCAAAGAGCTGTCCCTTGAGCAAAAGTAATTTGAGATCATTGAGGAAAACCAGGCACCTGTCCAAGCAACTCTAACTTGGATTAAATTTGAGGAAGAGGTGGCTTTGTGGGATGCTGTTCCCATGCACTGCATCCCTTCTGCACCTCTGCCCCATTTCCTTTTTCCCCTCTGTCTTTCCATTGCAGAGTCAGAGACCATCTGCTGCTGCTGAAAGAAATTGTATCAGAATTATTGATGCAACAGTTGACTTTTCATAAAATGCTTATTTTCATGGTTAATGTGATACCCTGCATAATAGTGTGTACCCCCGCAGAACTGTGTATATTTACATATGTACATATATGTGGGTATGTCTCACAGAGCAAAACTAAGTAAATGTTTAATAAGAGCAAAAAGTTCTTTACAAATTCTGATAGTGACATAACATAATCAGTTCTATTCTGGGAGCATGTTGTGGAAATGACAGGCCTTCAACAAATATGTAGGTGACTTGGAAATTAGAACTCTCCTTTTTTTGGTTCGTTTTCTTCTTGAATCTCTGTTGCACCATTATATTGCTACATTAGTTTCTGCCTCAGACACTTTTTTACTTGGCATGACGTATGAAAGTTGTATTGTCATGACATGTCCATTGTATCTGGTATTTACAACATTTTCCTTGCACACTGGTTAAGAAGGGTGTAAAAGGAAAGTATTAGAAATGATAAGGAGGAACACTTGTTTCTTATCAATATAGTTAAAGTTGATGCAACTTAAAATAAATTAAACCCTTCTAGCCTGTCAAAGTTAGATGTTAAAGATGGTGTGGTCAATAACAATATGCAAACTAATGCTGCAGTGAATCTCTTGTGCCAGTGCTTTGTTATGGAAATTAGAGATTCATTAATTCAAAAACAGATTAGACTGTCTGAAGCTTAGAAGTATCTGGGGAGAGATTTTCATTTTTCTGCATATTTAGGTTTTTATCTTCATTGAACGAAAGTATCTAAAATAGAACTTTGCTGTGTTTACCTGTAACGTGTTTTACTGTTGAGATTTTGAACTGGTATACATAGATATCATTTCATTGGAGATAAATATATATTTATTTTACTTGTACCAGTAGATATAAACAGACTCTATAATGGCAGTGCTGTTTTTCCATTCTGGTAACTTGAAGATGTCATTCCTAATCTTCCCCAGGAGAAAAAAAATGCAAGTTAATAAACATCAAGTCACAAAGCAGCCATGAAACCAGAAACTGATAGACTATTTGTCCATCCTGAAGGATCATAAAAAATTATGAAATAGAAATGGAGACAGTTTTAAATACCTTTGCTCAAAATAGCATATGTAACGCTTTTAAAAAATGTTATGGGAAATCTAATTCTCTCTTACTGGATAGCTTAATGAAATATTGCTAGAAGGTCACTTTGCATTTAGTAACTATGAGATCTTTTCTTAAATGGATGTCTTAAGTTTAGTGTTATATATTCTGGTGAACAAAAGAAATGAAGACAAAGCTCTTTAGAACTCAAGCTTAACATATGTTAAATGGTTGCCTACAGGTGTGGGTAATGTTGGCCTCGAGGTACATCCATCCTGGCCTGTGTTTTTAGCATTGGATGAATAATGCTGTTTTGTCACTCTAACAACTAAAAAAAGTCAAAAGTCAAAATTAACTAAGGTGCGTTATAAGTATGAAAAAAAAACACCCTTCCTAATAGTTAAAAATATTTCACAAGCATTTTTATTTCTTTTAGTATGTCTGAAATACCCCAGTTCCGACTGCCATATGATGTAGTGAATTTTGAAGCTGAGCTTATGAAGGATCTTGGAGTGAAGGTAATGAAAAATATATCCTGCCTATGTATAGCTCAAAGAAAAAAAAGAACTAGAACTCTGCCAAAGATTAACAGCAAAATGTCATGCACATTAGTAAAGAACAATTAAAAGCTATGCTAGACAGAGGCAGGAAGATGCTTCCTCTTGCTCAGGGCATTTGTCTGTCTCCTGTCTGAATGCCACTAGTTTGGAAAAGGGCAATCAATAGTTCTCATCTGGCATGCCTGCATGTGATTAATTGTCTGTAAGAAACAAATTCCTAAATTGCTTTAGGGGTTCAATGTAGCTATTGGAATGATTTGATTTTTTTTAATCAAGTTTTTTTCATAGAAGTTTGGCACTACTTCAAACACTCATATTTGAATCTTCTTTCATTCTCTATCCCTGAGTTTTTTTCTTGATGGTTTATCATGGAGTCTTGCATCCAAGCTAATTTTATAGTAAAATGCTTCAAATTAAATGAAGTATTAACACGATCATCTGTTATAAACAATAACAGTCATTCCACTTCTTGGAAAGTAATAGTTATGCATTATTCTGTTAAATAAATGTATGTTGCTTATAGATAATGGGAACATTGTTTTATTGTTAATTTAGGACTTGAGCTGAAGATTTAGATAGTATTTACAATTGCTGCACATTGTAGTAGAAGTTAGAAACTTCGAATACATTACTGGATGAATTTTTTGAGTACCAGCCAGCATACTGTATTTTTAACATGATATTGAAACATCTAGCAAAGCAAGAAATTCTTGCAATCTTTCCTGTTGGCTCATATTGTAAAAGCAGTAGACTCTTGTCCCAAGACCTGAGTGAGAACTTCATCCTGCTCATGTTTTATAAAAAATGCTGGTAAGATGTAAGATAAGACTTTAAATTCTACAGGTCTGTTTTTCTGCTTGAAAGTTCCTTTTGCAACCTTTGAAAAGACTGACAGAATGGAGGTTGAGTTATGGATGGGGCTAAAGCAGAGCACTGAGAGAATTTTAGACAAGACTGCTGGGCATAGACTCCAGGGAATCCTTTGCCAATGTCAGTTCCTCAGGGCTCCTTGTTTTGAAAAGGTCTCCAGAATCAACTGGTGGAGCCACCATGTCATCTTGAGCTATGTCCTGTGCAGTTTTGGAGTGCAGCAGAGAATCTCAATGTAAATTTGCTTCCGAGCTCTGCCACTGGTTTGCAGTTGACCCTTTGGCAAGCTGCTTAAATAAGTACCTAAGCTTTATACCTCTGTAAGCTCGAAATATTTTCTGGTGCGTACTTAAGGCATTTCAAATCTGTGGTGAAAGGTGCTGTGTTCTGTAAATGCTCAGTAGTGGTGTTTATTCAGGTAATTCTGCTGAATTTATTCTGCTGAATATTAGTAAGAATTAATCAGCTGAATAAGGATTATAGAACTAGGCCCTAGGAGTATTATGAATCTACACATAAAATAGTATTGCCATTTAAATTCCTTAATTACGTTCACATAACATACGTACACAGTAGGATAAAAAAATATAATGACAACTTATGGAATGTCTTTTTTTACAAGTGAGGATGGAGTCTACTGTTTAAAAGATTGCAATAGTACCTGGCTTTTGTGCCTCTGATAAAATTTATACTAAATCTCCAAAGACAGAAAAGTCAGTGTTTTAAGTAATGTGAATTGTATTTTACTTCTACCTCTTTTTTCCGCCAATAGGAAAATGGAATATAGGTGGATTCAATAACAAACAAGATACACAGTGACAGGAAGACTAAACTGTTAAGATCACAAAGTATAGACTTTACACAACAGGACATTGCATTCTGTAAAATAAAATCACAAGTGATATGAAAAACCTGAGGGAAAACATTCAAGTTCAGAGAGTCTAAAATACAGAGAAAAAACCACACATGCCTATGTCAAGGAGTACAAAATATCAGAAGAGGAAGCACACAGACTTTGTGTGTTCAAAGGGCTTGAGGTTAGGAGCATTGAGCAAAACATTAGTGTATCTCAAGTTGCATGACCACTACAGGGGGACTACCATAGTTGGTTGGCTGAACACACAGCAAGCACTGTCTTTAGACTCATTCTTCTAACTGCTGTAGTTCCTCAGCCTGTGCAGGGGCTGCTCAAGGCAAGATTGCTGGTGGAATCTTTGCTAGTGGAAACATTGCTCTAGAAAAAAATTTTGGATTGTGTTTCTGATGTAAAAACAATTGAACAGAAACAAGAACAGATGCTTATAGGTGCATTTTCATTGCTGTGTCTTATTTCAATAAATGAACACCAATCACTGCACACTGAGCATTGTTGCTTAAGGTAGAATTAACAATGGCAAGTTTAAATCAAAACTTACTCACTATTTTGAAAATCTTTGTTAGTTTCCCATGCGGAGTGTGCTGCTTCATTATGGTTGAGTAGGGCATACTGCAATTTGCAAAGAGCATTCTTCAGACTTAGTGCGATCTCTAGCCCTGTCATTTGCAGACATGTTTTCTGAATCCAGTAAAGCACCATAGGCTTCTCTGAAGTTTTTCTTGGCACAAAGGTATTCTAGCTAGTGGTCTGAATGTAAAATTTGGGCTTTGAGCTTTGAGAGTGCAGCACAAAGCTATACCCTCCTTCCCTGGGGACTGGCATTGCATTCTGCACAACCATATGCCTCCCAAGTGCCTGATACTGTGCAGGAGAGCATTGCTTGGTTTTCTCTTCAGAATCCCTATTAATACAGAAGAGTGTCATATCATGCTTTAACTAATGCTTGTGCAATAACCTAAACTGGTTGGGTTTTGGTTGGTGTGCCTGTTGATCTGCTTATTAAATATTCCCTGAAGGAGGTTCTCACTTCCACATCATGTTTCTTAAATAGTGATTTTCACATGGGTGTACAATTTCTGTAGTCAGCACTGAATGCAGACATTTACTCACAGTAGGAAACTGCCATTTTCAGCTCTGCTTCAGTATTTTGTTCCATAGATAGGCTTTATTTATTGTTTAGCTTGCTTCAAACCTTTAAGCTCAAAGCAGAAACCAGGGTAGACTGTGATGGCCCCCATCTGAGGATGATGTGAAGGTACCTTTTACCAATATGTAGTTTGGGTCACTTGCTTTAAATCAGAACTAGTCTGTCCTTTTCAGCCTGGCTCAGGGGAAAAAAATTTAATTTGCTTTTTTTGCTCACTAGAAGATCTTGTGAAGTGTCTATATGCAGGAAACAATATAAATTGTTTTCACATTATCACATTAAAAGCAAGCAATCTTTAATTCTTTCAGATAATTTTTAATAGAGGCCTTGCAATGGATGGAATGACACTCCATACCTTGAAAGAAGATGGGTATAAAGCAGTCTTTATTGGAATAGGTAAGAAGAGCTCACTGTCCTGTATTTTATCTTGACATAGAATGACTGCCTAGGAATAAACTAGGACTTGTACCTGTGTTAATAGCATAGTGGGAGACAGCTTCAATTTGATGCATTATGAAAGTGTGGAGTATAAGGAATAATTAAAAAAAAAAAAAAAGGAAGCTAAAGTGAGTGGTCTTAAGACAGTTATTAAAATTATCACATTTATATTTTACATTTTTAAGTAAGATGTGAATGTAGCAGAATGGGTTGATTTATTGTTTGTTTAAGTGGTTAAAAATGGATGAACTAAAAATTTGCTTGTAATTAATTGCCATATTGGCCTAGAGCGATATGCAACTTCAGTTTTCAATTTTTGTGAACAGCTTACTACACCCACATAATTACCGAGTCTATATGTAAGCCAGTGATACCATGCTTGGTTGCTTTTTTTCCTTTCGTCAATAGAAAACATGAAACATCCTTCTGATAGGCTATAGTGAAATGTACTTACGGGGTGGGTTGACAAAATCAGCAGACTTTGACTTGTACTGAAACTAGCATCATAGGTCTGTCTTCTCTCATATGCTAGAGACAAGTCCTACTCCTGCATGCTATTTGAATTGTTGCTTCTTTTTAATGTTAGATTAGAAATATTATCCATTTACAAGTATTTTGAAGTACAGCTGGACCCATTGCTGCCATATGATAGGCGTGTTGAGCAGGCATTGTCTGCAGTTGGTATGAGGCTTAATGCTCTTTATTGATCTAGACGTTGCCTAAGTGAACATAATAGGAAACAGGTTGTCCAACTGTTCCTCCTTCCTATTATTGATTACAGAGATGTAATTCTTAGTACAATGACAACTGTTGTTTACCATCTGGTTATGCAGTTTAATAAGCTTTGCAGGTCTACTCTGTCATGTAATGATAGTACAGAGTGCTGTGATTTATATAATCCTAAATCCCCACATTGTTAGAGAGCTTTCATGTACAGGAATTTTGATGTTTCTTATTTTGATGTAATTGTATACAAGGCACATGGTCAAACTCATACACTTCATTGTGTTCATCCATGTCTTTCAAACTGCATTGTTAAATCTCACCAGTGAGGAATTAATTCATAAACAGTTTCCTTCTGAGAGTCTGGCATTCAGGAAAAAAAATCAGTCATTTTTTTGAACATCAGCATCATTCCTCTGCATTTCTGACTCAGAAGCCTAAAATAACAGTTCAATTTAAGGTTAGAAAAAATGACCACTGAGCTCTAACACAGGATTGGAATGTTTGGTGTTATTTTCTGACCTTAATGAAGTTATCCTAATGTAAACTATTTTTGGCTAGAAATATATATATATTTATATATATATATGTGTATGGAGAGAGAGAGAGAGAGAGAACATTTTCCCATACAGATGTTAGGTGAAGGGACACAGCCAGAATTTTAATAAACAAGTGGAAATGTCTGAAGCGTAATTCTCTTGTAAATCGTATGTTCATTGATAGTACAAGGAAAGAGAGGATATAAATGCTAATGAAGGATTATATGTATGTATGAAGTTTTGTTATTGGAAGATACCTTACATTTTTGATAAAGTTGGTGCCTCTGTGTACTCCCATGTCTTCCTGTCATCTCACTTTTACAGTACTCTGTAAGACACTGGACAGTAACACGACCTTCCATACTGATAGTGAGAGGTGTAGGACACGCCAAGGGGTTGCATATTTTAGAGTTATCTATAGTAATGCAATAGAACATTTATAAGCTCTCAAGAACAGCCATCTTTCCATAGTAAGTCTGTACTGCATTTCTTTTTGTGTTCTTTGCCTACTGAACAAACATATTCAATGAAATGTCACATTTGAACAGTACCCTGCATTATAGGGGTAAAATAATTAGAGAGTTACTTGCAGAAAATAGATTTTGTTGTTGTTGTAGTTTGCTTCTGAATGAATTTGTGCCTTGATGGAAAATAAATGTGGTAGTTTTCAATTTACCCCGTTAGTGGGGAAAAAAAGAAAAAGTAAATTAGTGTGTAAAAGAATATGAAATCAGTGATGGGACAAGAGAGTAAAATGTGAGAGGATTTTTTTCACAGCAGTGTGGTTTTTGAAGTGTACATCTTTAGTCTTGTAAATGAGACGGAACTCAAGATTTTGTTAGTCAGGACTGTACAAGAGTCCACGTGTGATTCCTGAAACCGAAGAGCAGTTGTAAATGCATGAGGACAGGTGGAATAGCAAAGAGAACTTTGAAAACTATTTTCTGCGCAGTTATGCATCAGAAAAAAATCTATTGCCTGTGGGAGTATTGTGTGTCATAAGGAAAATGCCCTCCACAGCTGGGTCTGTGGAAGGTAAAGCATAGGTTACTGAGGTTGAGGTTTGATCACTTGAGCAAGTAGAAAAGGAAGGATAGCAAAGAGGAAAAGTGGATAGCAAAGGCTTTTTGTGAGAGCTGTTTGTAAAGGTATTAAAAGTGTGCTCTAATGAGTGTATTTATATTTAAGACTTGAGTGGTAAAATATTCCCAAAAAGTTCACAAAGGGATACAGGTTAACAGCCTTACTCTGAAGTGAATAATAATAAAAGAGAACGCTTAGCTTCAAGTCTTGCTTAGTGAGTCATTGAGGCTATGATGGTTTATCTTGAGGTGAAATGTTCTCTTCAGCCAGTGAGTCTGGTGCATTTAAGTCACTGGTTTAAAACTCAGAAAAGCACTTTGTACTAGATGTGAAAACAAACAGGTAGCCAGTATGTGTCACCAACCTTTGACTACTTCTGTGGTCTCAGTTTAAGTCACAGCTTAATTCCATCTTCTCTTTCCTGATTAGACTGTGGAGACTGATGTGGGTTTTGGGGTTACAAAGAAGTGTGTTGAACTAGAAAAGATTGAATCCTAGAAAAAGCCTTTATAGTTGCCTGGATAAGCAGTACTGATCAAGCTGGGCAAAGGCATCCTGGAAACCAATACTGTCCTCTGATAGTAGAACCTCAGAATAAATTGTAGGTGAATCTTAGTTGTGGTATTACCTATTACCTTTTTGGCTTTTGGTAGCTCTTTCCTGCAATCTCCAGATTTTTGTCTTATCTGAACTGTTTTATCCAACTAGTTCTTAATACTGTAATTCTGTTTATTTCTAGAGGACTCTTACATGAATTTTCCCTCTCTACCATTTGCTTTCACATCCCCTCAGTTTTCTCTCTACAAAGATGTGTATTTTGCAACATCTGTCTTCAGACGTATCTGGTGTTTTGCATACCATGACCTAAGAGATAGAGCATTTGTCTGGTTTTCCCCAGAAGTCCAGATTTCATGTATAGCTAACAAAAATATTAAAGGGCAGTGCATGAATCTGAGTTTCTTTCATTAAAAATAGTGATAGCATGCATGAGAATTTTTTCATAGGACTAAAAGATAGCAGCTAAACAATGGGAAGACAAATATTCTGGGAGTCTCTACTATGTTTTTTAATTCTTTCTTTTCACTGTAATTTAGGTGCAATTTCTAAATTTATTCAGTCTTCTTTCAATGGGCAATTAAAAATGCTAATTAAAAATTAGAGGTGAAGAACTACAGTCCTTAAAATTTTCATCTTAAATTCCAGTTATCTTGCATTTACCAATCTTTCAGATTTATTTTGTTCCTCACATTAACTAATAGGAATCAAATCCCTAATTAAACATTCAAATTTTAAAACTAACCTCTAAAACCAAGCATAGGAAAAAAACCCCATCCTGTCCTGATTTGATAGATCACCCAATATACTCTACCTAGAGTCAGCTCTGCTTTTTTGTAAGAAGTGTTTGTGAAGAATTTGTGACTGAGCTGACAAATCAGTTTGAAAATTTTGCTGTTAAAAAAAATAAAAAAATCTCACATCAGTTGCTGCCTTCTGTAAACACCATAGAGACTCATGGCAACGGAGAATAAGCATGCTGAGAGCAAAAGGGAGAAATCAATGAAGGGGTGAGGGGCTAGAGGAGTGAGCACATGGTCCTCAGAGACAGCAAAGTAAGGCAGCAAAGGCTATCTTACAGAGAACAGAGTAGTCTGAACACTTTGTTTTACTGTGTCTCTTGGTGGATTTTCAGTGTGGAATACAGTTTTTACCAAGAAACAAAGGCTGTGTGGATGTGTCTCTCTTGGCTATCAGAGGAAATGGAGAAATATCAGGCTTTTATTACTGATCCTTCTAGAAGTTCAGCTACATTCTTTGAAAAACAAGATTTTGTGGTTCTGTCTTTTAAGACTCCTCAAAGCATTGTGTATACTTTTTGAAAGACAAATTAAGAAACAATTTCTTTAACAACTACTTAATTGAAAGAAAATGAATGAACTAAATGTTTAAAGTATTTAGGAACATTTTTCTTGTGAGATTCAAACTACTACACAGAAATACTATCACTATAAATGTATTTTCTGCAGACTTTTACACAAACCTCCTATCCTTATTTTATAGCATTTGATCATAACATAGGTGTTTTATATAACATTTACACTCTCTTTAGATGCATGTCAGATAAAAATATATCCTCGAAGATTTTTTTAAATGCGG
The DNA here is from genome assembly GCA_013399695.1 of Formicarius rufipectus. NCBI lineage: Eukaryota > Metazoa > Chordata > Aves > Passeriformes > Formicariidae > Formicarius > Formicarius rufipectus. The sequence goes on along the minus strand of VXAU01001554.1, from coordinate 728,413 downwards.
TAAAATATTTTTAAAAAATCTTAAGCCCCCATTCCCAGAAATTGCTTAGATACTTTAACTTCAGTGTTTGTAAGTTTAAACTTTCAGCACTAACTTTCTAGTTAACTTCTTATTATATGGGAAATGCAGCTAATAATAAAGCTTGTTTGTTTCTTCCTCCATCTTCTGATGTCGAATTGCTGTAAAATTAGTTTTATTGTATAAGGGTGTCTAGAGGTTCTATTAAATATTGTGAAATGGTGGGTTAAATGAGCATACAAAGTAAATCTAAGCAGATTGTTGCTTGGATGTATCCTGAATGGTATATCCTGCTTGCAAGGGTTAAAAGTGTACATAAAAAGAAAAAAAAAAATAAATCCCTTGTGGAAAGAACCTTTGTTGTAATTGCAGTCATTCATAGTTAATTAACATAACATTCAAACAGTAATATAATCAGATCGTGACATTGATTGGAATGAAATTACACACACAAAAAAAGAAATTAAAAGTCGAAGTATTAATGCACCTTGTTTTAAAAAAAAAAAAAACACCTCTATGAGATTGATTTACTTTCTCTTCCCCAAAAAGTAATCTCCTCATGCCTGTTATTATCTTCTGATTAACTATGCAGTGCCACCTGGTGTGCAGATGGGAGGAATATTACACATCAAGAGCTCTGTTCACACCCACCCACACAGATATAAACCTACGTGGCAGAAAGTGAACAGATGTTCATTTTGCTTGTGGTATAGGATAAAATTGTGCATCATACTCCTGATTCATAAACTAAATTTGGAGGACATGAAATCTGCATATGGGGCCTATAGGCCCATGGCCAGCACAGACATTTATGGAAGAAATATGTCATGTTCAAAATAGTTCTCATTTCAGACTGTGAGCAGACTTTTATTTGTTTGCGTCTCTCATTTTGGTTTACCTTGTATTTCTGAGTTTTCTTTCTTCACTAGCTATTTCACTTATCCAAAGGAGGAGTTTAAAGGTAGAGTAGTTTGAAAACATCCAGGATTTGTCTATTAGTTGGTTGTTTTTTGGAACTGATTTTTGTTTCTTTTGTGTTTATGATGTTCACAAAAAATTTCACTGTTAGGCCTCTTAGCGAAGGCCTGTTTGCATCAGTGGTAATGTACAAGTCATATAAATTACTGCCTATCTTGGTTAAAGATGAATCTGTAGTACAGGCACTGTACAGCCTTAGGTTCTTCAGATTGCCAGCTCTATATTTTTTGAGATTTTTTTGGTGCTGTTTTGTATTACTTTATAATTTAATAAGTATTTTGATGCTTCATAGGTTATACAACTGTGAGGAATATAGAGAGACAAAGCATAAGTAGGGGAGAAAAATAATACATTGAGAGGTAGCGCAGAGAAGAATTATGTTGGAAACATGGTCAGCTAGATACTCAGAATAAATGTGTGTCTAGCTTAGTTCCTGGATTTGTTTCATTGCTTCTTGCAGGCAAGTGTGGTGACTGTTTCAGCATCTTGCAAAGACAGTGCTTTTCACCAAGGATTTTAAATGGTGACAACAGTGGCCTTTTAAGCACTGATATCCTTATACGGTAAAAATTTTAAAGACTGCAGAATCAGGGAAAAAACTTGAAATTATATTTTATTATGACAAAACAACATATTCAAATCCATTTAGCGGCAAAAAGCTGTGAGACTGGTATTAAAAATAATGAGAATGAAATAATAAAGATGAATCATGAAATCAGACAGTACTTTTAACTTGAAGAGTAACAGTGCTGAAGAGCAGTGGCAGGATCTGGACAAGCCAATTCAAAATATTTCACAATTGCCTTACAGTATCCTGAATAATTTTAAAATGAAATTTAAAAAATTCACTTTTTAAATAAAGATCCCATGAGAAGGTGAGTCATAGATGTGTTTGCATTTAGTACAAAACAGAATCAAAACTGCATAGTGAGCTGCAGCTGCAAGAAATGAAGTCCCAAGGAAGAAAGTCTACACAAATTTGGGCAGTCAAGTATAGGACTTTTTTGTGGTCTACCTCCTGGACAGCCTTAGCTCATGGCTCACAGCTTGGAGACTGAATGCATCCTTCTGTAACACCACATTTCTTGTTTCATATCTCTTGTGAATGATCTTATAAAGAAATTACACAATAAATTGATTCTAATACAAAACTTGTTAGTCCTCATTTTATTCTTATCTTTTGCAACTCTTCAGTCTAAAAAGCTTTGTGATTTATAACCAAAAAGAATATAGTTATATTAGAAAACAAACTGTGAAATAATCTCCTTACATGTTATAGCAGATGTTTGAACTTGCTTTTATTACCAATGCAGCATCTTTCCTGGAGATCAACAATGTACATAAATCCAAGAATTTTTATGCTTGAAGTGTCTTTTTCTACTATTGGCATTTGTAGTAAACTGTTCTTTCAGTTCTTTAGACCTCAGTACTGCTTTGAGTATTGGTGGAACATTCCTAATACACACTGTAAGCACTAGGCGGTTGAAAGCTTTGAGAGCTCAGATGCAAAAAAACCCTTATTTATTATTAATAGTATTACGACACTTTAAAAAAATATTAATAATCTGCCCTTGGGCATCCTTAAGATATTCACTTGTAAATTACACAGATTTTTCTGCTCTTACTTATCTCTCTTACAAAAAAAAAAATAAAAAATACTTAGCATAAGTCTCTCCTGCACATGTTTTACGTAACATTCCCCTTTCTCTTTCCAAGATGCTGAACAGTCTGCCTGAAGAAATGCTCATCTAAATATGATAATAGAATAAATTGATTCATATTGTTTTAAGAGTAGTTAAATTTTTATATCTAAATGGATTATTTAATCTAATACTATTTAACATTTTGCTTGGAGATTATTCAATTTTAAAGAATTTTTATGTTTGGAAATGCATAAGAAAAGGAAACATTGAACAAAATGATGATGTTGCATGTTACGTGATGTTGCACACTTGAGTGCTTTACACCTTAAGAAAACAGCTTTAGTTGCTTGCATTCTGCCTCTGAAAGTTCACTCCATGACTCAGGTACTTTTAAGATGTACAAATATTGATTATGCTGCCATCCTCTTACTTCCACATTCATATTCAGACACAGCACGAACAATCATCTAAATGTCGTTGGTAATTTAGTTCGTATGATTTACTGTAGTTGAGCTCTCATGTAAGGGAAGTGTATGTGGTCCAATATTTATTTGATGCAATCAGACACTTTTTGAAACAGTGCTTTACCTAATACTATAGGAGGACTGACATAATCCAAAATCTAAACAATAGTTTTAAAAATTCCTTATTTTCCTTCACCCTGTTTACAAAGGATAAAACACCGGTCAAAAACCAAGGCTTGTTGCATTTAATTTTGTTTTTAGAGATTGCACACAAGTAGGAAGCATATCAAAGCTCACTTATTCACTGACAATTGGTGAAATGGCAAGCAAGTTTCTTTGTGTTAATGAGTAAAGCATTAAGCAGTCTTCCTGTCACATTTATGTCTCATATAAGTAGTGTTTCTGAATTCATATTCCTTTTATTGCCCACTCAACAAAAGGTGTATCTGCTTGTTGAATTGAACAGACAAGTTAAGACAAAATTGGATTTGTGGAGTGAATTTGAAGTACATGTTGAAGGACTTTTTGAAGTTGCATGAAGAGACTTTCTTGCTCTGCTACTTTTCTACATTGTGAGAGTGGTCCCTAGGAAGCCACTGCTGGGTATGGGCAGGGCTCAAGTCTTCCAGCTGACCCTGTGGTTGTCTGTGCCTCTCAGTCATGTGCTTCCCTTTTCGTCATTGCTCAGTAGTCAGGCCTTTGTTGGAGCAGTCTGATATAATGAAGAGCAGTTACCTCATTTCAGGGGAAAATCCTGCTTGTGCTTGAGGCTGGTTTTGGTCCTTTGTTTAACTTGGAGTACACTCATCAATGATTCTGTTTCTGGGTGGGATTCATAGTCTGAGGAACTTCTGAGTCCTCTAACAGCCTACAGTGTGTGCCAGAGGGAGTCCCTCATTCCATTCTTCAAGCTCAAACCATTAATTGAAAAGCTCTCTACTTCCAGAAGTATTTGTAGGTTTATTTTGCAATACAGTGGCATATACCATCGTGGGAAGGCACATCCGCTGCCCTTATTTAGTTTTGATGGGATGGAAGTTTTTAATGGCAATAAATATCTGAGAAGAAAATTTTACATGTTCACTGTAGTAAGTAGTCTTTAACTAAGCTATGTAAATATTTGTGCTCTTTTGTCTCAGATTTTTGATAGATAGGGATTATCCAGGCTTTGGAACCACTTGTCATGGTCATTATACTTGAAAATTGTTCTTTACTGTTCTAATCTGTACTTTTCAGAGATGCCACTCATATAGTTGCTTTTACTATGAAGTTAAAAGTAACTGCGTAAATACATATATTAATGATTACTACATGTTTATGTGTAATTAGGATACAGCATATAAATATTATAGTATATATCATATGGCAAGTCTTTTAAAAGAAAGGCTAACAAATATGCAAATATTTCTCTGGATGTGCATAGCATATTGGCATGTTCTGTAGACTTGAGATCAAGTCTGACATTCCTTGTGCATAAAGTCATGCACATTTTTTAGTACCAAACCATACTCAAAATTTGATACTGTCTTGGTGGTGTCACAAGATGTGGGGTATATATATTAATTAAAATTCACTGTTTGTACTGTTACTGCTTTCTGTGTATTAATGCTAAATTTACTGTAAATTTTATAATTTTTTGTCTTTATAAAGTAGTGTTTACAAGACTAAAACACAGAAATGAGTACACTAAGTATTCTGAGTGCTTGAATAATGCTAATACAAATTACATGTTTATCTAATAGAGGAAAATATTTTCCAAACATTGTCCTTGACAATGTTTTCTTTTACAGAAAATCCTTTGGCTATTGTTCATTTATTTGTGCTAAAAGTGGAGTAAACTGAACAGGAACCAGCCATTAGAGAAAGTGAAAATGCATTCTGCAGATAGTATGATGACTCAGTATTCCCTCAAATGATCTTTGGTGTTTAGTATCATAGGAGGGAAAAGAAAGAATAATGAGAATTTAAGTATCAACAGGTTTCAGCCAATTAATCTTTAATGATAATAATGCCATTGCATTGAAATTACTAGTCTCCAATTAGAAACTTGTGGCTTATTATTACATTTCTAAGAGTTGTCAAGGTTTTATTTTTTATTGTTTCATTGATGTAATTGAAGACAATTGAAGGTGGTATAATTCAGATTTCATAGAATTATTTTTGCTAGAAATAATTATTTGTGACCAATGATAATAGATGAGCATTTATTTGGATGCGATGTTCATGTTTAAATAGATTCTAATACTTCCATATGCTGAAATTCAGTACCTGGTTGCTATTTAAATTCAGATTACATTATTAACCATTATCAAAGATGATGTCTAAATAATACAGTATTTATGCTATTTCTCTAATACATTGGATTTTTTAAATGCAAATGGAACTTTATAGATAGTATATTGTTTTAGTAGTTTGACATTGAAAATATCACAATTTATTATTTCAATATCCATGATTTCATCAGACATGACTGCATTTCTGTTTGTTGGGAAACACAGACTTGATGCTTTTATTATGTCCCAGTACACATCTTCTATAGATAAAAAATCATGGCCAAATTTTTATCTGTAAGAAGTTGTCTTAAACTTTTGAGTTAGGAAAGAGTTGCTTCAAAACAAAGCAATGAAGAAAAGTGCTTCCCAAAAGATTCACTTGGGTGACGAGATAGCAGCTCTTTACATTTTTATGTCACTTGTATCCTTACACGCAGAGTTTCATTTTTTGACTGTTTCTAGCAGAAAGAAATTTGCAGAGTTAGCGGAGGTAGACAGAGTGACCATTCTGTGCATGAATCGTAAGTTTTTCAGTTGTGGTGTCTATACTAATCATGGAGATAAAGTTCCTGCCTGTTTTCTTGCTGTAGTAGCCGCATGATAATAAAGCTTGGTGTTAATTTGCATTTTAAAAAAAATTCCTTCCCCGCAGTAGATAGAATCTAAAGAAATCACCCCTAATTGTTAGAATCTATGCCTTCTTTGTGCACAGCTTTTCTGGAAAGCCCAATAAAATCAAGTAAAGAAAGTTCTGAATTCTTACCACTTTTTAAATTGTAGGGACATAATAGTCTTAATACACCCACGACATTGACAAGTTGGTTTCTTATTTTTCAAATGCAAATATGGGCCTTTGCATGTGCTGAATATGGCCTTTATTGTATTGAGGCATAAAAAATACACTTTGTAGCTTAGTCACTTCTGTAGACCTGCCATGCTTGCAAGAATGGAATATGTTTAAGCAGCCTTGTAGGGTGAATAATCCTAGATACAAATGAGGTGTTCGGTGTTCATTCAGAAAGCTACAGAATACGCAAACAAAATCTTGAGTTAAAGGAGAGTTGAGTGAATTGCAGCTGTGGCAGGAGATGGTAGCTGTTTTTCACTGGAAGCCATGTTCATTGCCTTCAATTTTTCATTTGGCTAACAACAAAAACATAAATGATGCACACCACAATAGATCCCTGGAGGGAAGCCATGTGGTGTTATGAACTTCTGAGAGTGACACTTGGGGTCTGACTGCTGGCCTCCTGGCTGAGTTCATTCTTCTCTGATACCGGAATAGTGAAACCGAGCACTGAGCCTGTGAAAGTGCTCAGTACTGCAGAAGTGCCTTGGAGAAGCTAGACTATGTTCTTACTAGCAAACTTCAGGCTGTTTCTTAGAGCTACAGAAATCTTAATTTCTGACCACTTTCAATTTTTGCAGGTTCCCCAGTTTAATTTTTATTCCAGTATGTTGAAAAACAAGTGTAATGACCAAAAGAAGAAATTAAATAATGCAATTTTATTTTACATTATTGGCATAAATCCAGCTATTTGTCAGTGATCACAAGGAAGTTGAAACTTTTTGTCAGATAACTTCTTACTTATATTGAACCATTTTCTTCATGTTTTCCCCTCTAGGATTACGCTGTTAGAAATACATTGTGTTCTATGTACTGTTTTCTGAAATGAAATTTTAATAATTTATCAAAAATGAAACATATCTTGCATAGTTCCTAATATATATTTACTTCAACTTTTCAGATATGAAATTATCTAGAGCAGAAATAGTTTACTTAGATATTGGAAAAGAATTTTGAAGACATTTTGATTGCATTTATGTTGCTAGTTTGAAGAGCAGCTTGACTGTTTCCTTCAGTTCTTGATGAAAAATACGTCTCTGCTTGTTTAACATCCCTTCTAAAACTCCATTTACTAGGATCTGCCATGCAGTAGGGGTTTTTAATAAGCATGCAGAAGTGTAAGGGTCAGGGACTAACCCGTGAATAAAAGTCAAAACTCAAAATGAGGTCCCTTTCCTGTTTAGCACTGGACAGTGCTAGATACTGATAATGTTTGATTAATGAGCAGCAGCCTTACAGTGGGTGAAAACATCTGAAAGAAATGATTTATTATTTCAAAGATACTGGAAGCTTACTGTATCTTTTAGATTTAACTATATGTGCCTGAACAAAATAAATGAGATGCAACATGTGAAAAATGAAAACACATTACTTGTAAAGGATGTGTCACAAGGAGCGTATTTTTGTTCAGCTGCACTTTGTCATGGGGATTTTTAATTTTAGTCTGAATACAAATCATTTAACTGGTTCATAAAGTCAACCTAGTTGGAATTCTTGCATCTATCATTGAGACAGAAATGAGGGTTAAACTTAGTATGCTGGAATGTCCCTTAAGTTTTTGCATTTGGCATCATATACAGCTGCTCCAACTGCACATGTGAATAGAAAGAATTTTCTTAGAAATATAATAGAAGTAAAAAAAAAAAAAAGTTGATGCATTTTTAACATTGAAGTAAGGAAAATTAATTAATTTGTAATGCCATCAAAGTTTACATTTGCTGTAAATATGTTTATGAACAGAAGTCTAATTCTCCTCTTCCTACTCAAGCTGTGTGCTTGAAAATGAACAATGACTTGTAGATGGAGATTTTACTTTTGTGTACTTGCAATTTAGTCTCGTAGTTGCTGGGTGCACTTTTAGACTACCTTTGGTTTATAAAGTGACCTTGTTCTTTCTGTATTTACATGACTGTGTGTGTTGATCTGGTGTCAGGTCCCTCAGCTATTCTGAGTTGCCCTGGAGGTTGGGTCACATAGAGCTAATGATGGTGCAGTCCCACCTCCATCAAACTGCAGTGTGTGTTCAGACAAGCTGGAGTGCCCTGACTCCAGTGTTAGAGAAAACTCCCTTTTCTCTAGTTTTGGAAATAAGAAAGGTGGGCTTACACTGGATCAGTGACTGTGGAACACTTCTTAGAAGTGGGTAATGTTTGGAAATTCTCATATATACTGTTCCATAAATCTACACCTATTATGTGTGTATACCTTATCCACTTTCTTACTTCTCTGTTCTGTCTAATTCAGTAAACATCTAAAATATTTTTCTTTTTGGGATTTGCCACTGATTACTTAGGTGTGTATAAATTCCAGTAAAAAAATTACATGCTTTCATATTGTGAAAAGAAAGTATAATCTACTGCAGTTTTTAATAATGGTAGGCTGACTTTTGGTAAAGTTGGATGATGCATTGCTAGGTCCCTTGAACTCATTTTCACACTGATTTGTCTGGAATTTAGTACCGAATGGCTGCAACAAAGTATTTAGTTACTTAGGGTCATCCTTGTTTTTCAAAATTTTAAGATCTTGTTAGATTCTATTCATACCATGTGCTTTATTCACACACAGCCCTTTCTACTCTGTTCTTCGTCTTGTTCTGATCTTACAGTCTCCACTATAGTGGGAGTTAGAGCATCTTTATTTTCAATTTTTTTCCAGAGTATCTCTGAAATAAAAAGAAAAGGAAATTAATCTTGTCTTCAGACCATGCTTTCAGCCAGTTCTTTAGGGTCCTTGAATAATGTCATAGCTTTAGGTTAGAAGGTTCTCTTGTTCATGGAGAGGTTGGCTCATCCTCTCATCAGGCCCTAGAAGTTATTTTTTAAGATGTGCTTGACAGTTACAGCAGTTATGAAAGTTGAGGACATCTGGTTTTACTGTCACTGGATTTCATAGAAAACAGCTCCAGCAGTGATAGCAACTCCCTCTTTAATGTGAAAGCCACAAACCGACTATGTTAAAGGACTGACCTTTCAACCTACAAGCTGAGTGGAATTAGAGCAGCTTGCCAACCATGAGGTCTTAGTAGTATCTCTGTAGCAGGTGTTGGCCTAGAAAACATATGGAACAACAGCTGGACACTAAGTCCTCTGAGCTCTGGCAGGATCCTGACCCATGATAGAGGCAGAGGGAAACAAAAAACCAAAACCCAAACCCAAACCAAAGAAGTAGATAATCGGATTTATAATGATGGTGTGTGGACGTTACAATAATTTAGTCTAGCAGCCAAATTGAAACTTCAGAAGCAAAAGCTGTCAGAAGCATTGTAAATGTGATAATTTCTGCACTGAAGAATCTGGATCCTGATTCTTTGATCAGGCAACTAAGTCTATAACCTATGAGTTATAGGTTATATATGAACCTATGCCTCATATAACCTAAGAGGCATGGCAAAGAAAAGCCTGGTTTAAGCAAACTTGACAAAACAAGCAGACCAAAGAATCATTTAACATCTCTCTCTAGTTTGTCAGAATTCAGTTAAAATTCCTCATGTATGTATCATCTGTGAATGTGTCAGAGGAGGACTTGGCTTACATGAAGAGTTGGTCCAGCTACTGTTACATCAACGCACAATGCATAGGAACAGGGTCACATACAGGTAAGGGTTTGAATCTGTTTTTTAAGTTCAGTGTGTTTTGCATAGAACAAGCCCAACTCACTAATCAAGGCAGGTTTCCTGCTACGTACTTAAAATCATTTGGAAAATCTGTAACTGAACACACTGGAGCCATTTTTCATGTTTTAGTTAAGGAATAGTAGGGCCTGGTTGCGTAACAAATTCAGTGTCTCTAAATAAAAAAATTATAGAAGAACAAAAAAAGTGTTCTTAAATTTTGAGTTGATTTTTTTCATTATTAAAAAATTAAGTGGCTAAACTGATTCATGTATCTAGATGTGGGTTATTAGGACTTACTTTAAGGTGTGTCTTGAAGCTTCTGCCACTTTAGAATCTAGATGTATGTTTTATTGGCATTTTTAAATTTGAAAACAGATTCAGTACTTAGTGCTTCAAGTGTGCATGAAAATGAGTGACTAAATGTAAGTATCCCTCCTTAAGTCAGGAGTTATTCCCAAAGTAAGTAGTATTCACAGATACTAAAATATATTTTGCAGTCATCTTAGTGGCCATATTGCATCCCATGGGTATGTAAAAGTTCTGTGTTCAAAACAGTGTTATTTTGAAAAGGCATTCACTTGGGGTTGTCATTGTTTTCCAACATGGTGAAACTTGGATAATAAACTAGAGTGTGCAAGAATTATGAACTAATGCTGCAAGATAAAGTTCATTATGCCATTGTGTGCTTTTAAAATCCTATGCTATTTTTGCTCATGTTCTTTGGCTGGGATGGAACTGTATCTCTAACTGTATGACTAATTATCTTTACATGCATTTATCACTAAATAAACTTCACACAAGACAGCAAGATTGTTTACTTAAGCAGTATAATACTGGAATGGAAGATAGCTCTAGAACATAGGATTACATTGCCAGAATGGCACTATTTATTAAGCTATGATAACACTAATGTTCCTTTTTGATGTATAGCATGTGTGACTTCAGCTGAACTTGTATAGAGCCTTAAGCATGTTTCATTGAACATTTAGTATGGCAGTAAGCCAGAATACATTTAGCCTAAACCCAGATGACAGGTTGGTAATGAGGTAGTGATTGATGACCACTGCTTCCATATGAAAACCTGCTTGATATGCTGGGGGGGAAATGCATTGCTAGCTTTTCTATTTCACTCCCTCTGTATTAGTTATTCTTACTACAGAAGAGTAGCACTGGCTTCTGGTTATTCGATCCTTGTTTCACTTTTAGATGAGAATTGAGTAGTCAGCTGAAATTGTAGAAATGCAGCCCTATGGCTTAACTTATGTGCAATTCAAATCCTAATTTCAATGGATTTTTATTATCAAAAATAACTGCAATTATATCACCTATGAAACAGACTGTAATATTATTATTACCTACGTCTGTCATTTTGCAAGTCCTTATGATTCACTGTCTGTGGAATTGGATGGATTACTTCCCGTTCTGGTATAAAAAGAGAAACCTGGTCCAAAAGTTGTAACACATTGCTCAGGCAAACAAGCCTGAATAGAACACTACTGTTTGTTTTGCCTAGTCCTCTTGAATGCTGCATTGTAAAGACACTTTGCATTGCTTACTCAGGTGAGGGGCAAACCGTTGTTCTGTGCACCAAGGAAAGATATTTGAGCCCTATCCTTCATCCAGTTTCCAGCTGGATGTCTGAATTAACAGTAAGAAGAGTTAGGAAGAGGCAGCAGAGTCTTGTAGGGATTATATATCCATGGCTGTACCCACTCAGCCAGGGTGTATGTTAGATGTCCCCAAAGCTGGAAGATAACTAATGGGATCACATTAAGGTCTGATTAGAAATCATCTAGGGATGCAGCAAAGGGCACTAGGGCAGCATAAATATCTAATGGCAAAAGGGACTCATTATTATTGTTTTCCCATGCGAAAGTGACTTTTGGTCAGAAAAGGGTGAAGAAGCTTGGCACCCTAACCAGAGTGACACTGTACTCTCTCAGAGCAAAAACATGAGCAAAAAAAACTGGAATCAGTGGTACAATCAAGGGCCAGAATATGGAGATGAAGCAGGGCTGTGGCAGTTTTCCATTCTCCTGCTGTTCCCAGGGATGTAAGAGTAGTTTTCATGCCCTGTGGGATGAAGTTCCTTGTTGAACTTTTCAACAAGGAACCAAAGCAATATCAAAATGGCAGATTTGTGGGATGAACATGCATTGGACGCAAATGAGAGACCATTTATAGCTGGGATTTGCTGATGGGCTTTTATGACAGGACAGGTTTTGACTTGGTCAAGGTGAATGTCTCTGAGATCAATTTGGTTTGATAGTGCTTGGCCGCCAAGAAACCTGTCACAGTTACTGTATGTTTGGGCTAGTAATGGTCACTTTGGGCAAATCCAGGAGTGCTTCTGGCATGACTGCAAGAAGGGACAAATGAGTGGGTGAGTCAGGAAACCACTGGGCTTCCACTGTTTGTATGAACTGGTGGCAACTGAGTTTACAAGTGGTTTATTTGGTACTGCACCTTCGCTTTTGTGTTGTTGCTGGGTAAAACATTTTTATCTTCTTGGGAATGGGTCCAGGACTGTGCAAAGTAAGATCTAAGGTAACCAGTTATGCCTTCTTGTGGGAGAGAGAGTTCTTGTGGAATTACCATAGTCTTCAGAGAAGACCCAAAGAAAAGTCTGTCCTGTTGTCAGGTGCAGGGAGAGGACCCACAATGCAGGGTTGGATTCAGATATGCAGTGCAGAAATTCATCTCCATATGGAAAAATGGAAAATTATTACAACTGGAATCATGATCTGGTCTGTTTAGGTAATTTAATTCCCACAGAAGCAAAATAACATTGTTACTTTGTTACTAAATCTACCCCTTTGAGGTTTTCCTTCTCCTTGTGGCTTTCACTTTTAATCTCACAACCTTTTGGGTGAATTTCTGTTTAGTGAAGAGTATATTCTTTAGGGAACATTGTTGTTCTTTTTTATTTGGAAGGGACCCACTTCCCACGTGTTCAATACCAGAAATTAATCTCTTTTAACTTAAACATGTCACTCCTTTGATGGGAACTTACATTCCATAAATTCCTGTGTATAGCTGTAGCGTGCCCCAGGCAGGTGTCCTGTGAGCTGCAGAATTTGTCAGCTCAAGTTTGAGCTAAACATTGCTTTCTTATGAATGTTTTGACTGAGTTTGTCAAATGTTCACTCTTAGAAGCTGTCTCTAATTGAGACAACCATGTTTTGTTGTTCACTGGCCAGTGACAAGACAGAGCAGGTCCATTGATTTTTTTTTTAACCCTGTTCCTAGAAAGACCTTAATGTTCACAAGTAGTGGCAAGTGAGGACATAGTCTTTGTGTGGAGATTAATGGCCATATGGTGTTGTTGCATATACACTGGAAAGCTTAGTTATTTACTGTAAGATCTGACTCAAAATTCTATACGCAAATCAGAAACTCCTACTTGGTTTGTTTCCATAACAACCTACAAAACAACATCAATCACTTATAGTAGAGCTCCACACTCCATAATTAGGGATGCAGTTTTAAGAAGTGTGGGAGGAGTTCTGTAAAGTGTTTTTATTTTCAAAACAACATTAGCCCTTGTTCTCACAAAAGCTCATGCACAAACTTCATTAAAGAGAATGTAAGTAATTCCATTGGCATTTTTGGCTGTGTCTACATATGATGCAGTGTCTGGAGTGACTATGTGTGCCATGCTCTTTGTCCTGTCTGAATGACTGAAGTATGAACAAGGTTTGCCTGAGGGCGAGTTTGCCTCCTGTATAGGGAGCAAATGTGGGCTTTACCTCAACGGTGTCAACTGAGCACTTTAACTTACCATGCATGGATTTTAGTAAGAGTGTAAGCGCTTGCACTACAACAACCTCTATACTGTAGAAAAGTATTATCAAGAAAAACTGCTCAAAGCACTTTATGGAGAAGGAAAAAAATTAAAACAGCTGTGTGTCTTTTTAATGTGGAATTTTAAGCCAATGGGACATCTACCAAAAGTATATGTATTTTTCACTGGTATCAGATGTACTCATCCCATCTCCACACTTTCTGCACTATAGTAGTCAATGACAGATATAGCCATATTCAGCCCTTACATCATAACTTCTTCAGTGAGTCAGCAAGGTATTACTTCTTCACTAGACTTACTACTTTGCTAGAAAGTATTTTTATTTTTGGTGGTTTGTTTTTTGCAGGTTTTTTCTTTTGTGTGTTATTTTTAGGTTTTTTTTTTCTATTTTTTTTAGTGTTTGAGTTGTTTGTGTTTTTTTTTTTAATACACATTATCTATACTTTAATTACCAATATAATATGCAAGTTCTCCTGACATTTCAGAGGCAGTGATATAACTAAGTTGTGTGAAAACATTTTCTCCAAAGCATCTTGTAGCTGACAAATCCCTGTGCCCCTAGGCAAGCTATGTTCAATTCTTGTTACTTTCAGCTGCTCCAGAGACAGCACTCATGGTGTGAGCCTGGGAAGGAGAGGCTGAAGGGGAAAACCTTGAAAAAAATGTGGGACTGTTAAAAAAAAAAAACCTAGATAAATGAGAGACGCACAAGACAAATAAATCTGCAAGAAAATGGAACTGGAAAAAATTGAGGAAACATAACAAAAGAAAAAGTAGCTATAATAGAATTCATAAACTGTGGAAAAAAGGGCAAATTGATGAAATAAAAGCTGAAAGACATGAGAATATCCATAAAGATAATAAAAATGGAAAGTATTAAAATAAAGCTAAAGGTAATATAGTTATTCTCACTATATTTCCAATAGTTTCCTTCCTTTAATAACAAAGATGTCTGGTTTTTCTTTAAAGAAAAAGAACAGCTGAATGGAATACATGCGTTTTGTTGAATTTTGATCCTTTCTGTTCTTTGTAAAATATTTTCTGTTACGTAAACAAAATAAGATCTAAAGTTGGAAAAAAACCCAATTATTTATATAAAAACCTGTCCTTAGTGGTCATCTATAGTAAGTTAAAATACAAGGAAATGTGTGTATTTTCAGGATTTTTGCATCAGTTTTGATCATGTTTCTTATTCAAATCAGAGAATAAGCATCTTGTTATGTCAGCAAATATATTGTAGGATTTCTTTAAAAAGCATAATTAAATCACTGCAAAGGTTGCTAGGTGACAGGTAAGAGAAGCTGTATAATTAGGCATATCAAAAAAAGTCAAATACTGGAAACTAGTAGTCCTGAAGGAAGGTTTGCCATTGTCTGTGCTGACACTGAATGACCATCTCATTCAAATGTTCAGTTCATTAAATAGTCACCTCCTGCTCGGCTTCTGCAGCTGAGCTCTTACTACTCTCTGTGGAGTCGGTAAAAATAGGGTGGCTTTTAATTAAGTGTGAATTTTGATTTGCTCTCTGAATAACCCTTTGACAATGTATTATTCCTTGGGTTTTAATATTAGCAGTCACTTGTGTTTCCCAAAGATAGAGGATGTAGCTGCCCACCGATATGTGTGAGCTCTACCTTTCTACCTGTGTCAGCTCTGTAGAGGCGACTGACAAAGCAGTTATGATGTGACTTGGTCTGTAGATGTAATCCATCTGTCTGAAGCGAAGAAGGGAAAACAGTTGCAAAATAAGCATTTTACAATAATTAATTGATGTTGGAGGCTCTCTCTACTGGTTGAGCTCTCCCAGTCCTGAAGGCCTTTCAAGGATATTGCCCACTTCTTTAGCACCTTGATTCCTGCGTAGGGCACAGGTGATCTGAATTTCTCCAGGACTCCAGTTGCAAGGAGATAACTATAACAATGCTTGCACTAACACTTTCATAGGCAGAAAGTAGTTTGCATGCTTCCCAGCCCATAAAGATTCTAGTTATGGTAGATACATTCTTCAAGCGTTTTAAAATCCTATTGTGTGAGTTGCCCAAGAACCATCACCACCTTGCTTCTGTTGTATAGTCCTCAGTGAATCAAATTTCTTTGCACATCTGTAAAGAGCAGGGATAAATGTTTATTTATCTGGGTACTTGGAGGGTTGACTGTGTAGCAGCTTGCAAATAGAAGGTGCTACAAACAGTAAATGCTATTTGTTACTATTGGTATCGAAGTAACTCATGCAGCCAAGCGTAGAGTATAGCTTGCTGTCTGCCTAACTGATTTGCATTTCTACATGTCATGAAAATAGGAAGGTGTTGCTCTAATATCGCTTTCTGTGTTTTATAAATTTTATGGTTCTTGCAGAATAGTCAGAAATTCTGCATGGCATTCACTATGCAATTAATTACAAGGTTTCAAAAAATTTAAATACTCTGTTTTCTTCCTTTTTTCTTCAATGTCACAATACCATTGCATTTATGGCATCTTTCTGATGTCTGCATTTGCTGAATACATTGTTCTGCTTATTTCTTTCCAGGTTTTTATGTAATCTTATTTGGATCTATTATTTGCCTTTTATTAATAATTATTCCCTCATTCTGTAAAATCTATGCATTTAGGAATTTTAGTTTCAGCATAGTATTCCAAACTATCTGTGTAAATGATTGAATGAATAAATAACTGTACAGCAAGGTCTTCAAAACGTCCCCAATGGTGTCTCAATAATAATCTCTTTTTATCTTGCAAAGACTGCATTTAGAAAATGTTTTGTTTCTTTCACTTTCAACATTTTCTTCATTCAGATATTCTGAAATGTATCTTAATTGATTAATTTGTTCCTGAGTTATGAGTCTCTGAAAATGCCTTTTTCTTTTCTGTTAAATTGGTGATAAAGATGATCATGAAAAGAAAGAGGGGGGAGGGGAAAGCTGTCTGATACATAAATACGTATCTGCTCAGCATTTGATTTCAGGCTCAGGAGGTATTATAATCCTAATCCCTCACTCCAAAAATTTGAGGGCGCGAGCTTTTGGAAAGACCTGTACTTACAGGAATCTGCTTGGTGATATGTCTGTCAGTGCTGGGTTATCAAGCTGATAGTTTTCATCACACATGCTATATCTTCAACATACAGAGTTGATTTTGCATTTGAATCCAGAAGTCAATACTTTTTTATTTATATGTGCAGTATGATCAAAATAAAGAATGCAGAACTAGAGGTAGATTTTGTTTTAGCAGAGGATTCTTTTTTTTTCTGAGTCTCCCCTCACCAACTGTTGTTGTTGCTAAGGTTAATTAAAGTCATTCTATGTCTAATTTTATATGTGAAGGAAAACTAATTTATAATTTAAAATACTGCTATAGAAGGTTTAGCTTGATACAACTTATTTGGTGATGCCAAACTTCTGAAAGACAATTTTATCAGTAGGGCTGTGGATATACAATTCAAGATTTTTCAACTGCATGGTGGAATTTCCACATGGACTTCAAGGAAGCAGTGTTAGTTATAACCTGTTAGAAAGTGACATGAGAGACAGGGTTACCATTCTTACTTATTGCAAACGTGCACATCTGTATATAATTACATTTGAGAAATTGTTTAGAAATAAAACTGAAATCATATGAGCATTGAGGCAGATTGTATTCGGTTTTTGATTTACAGTCCTTTTCCTTATCCTACAATCTGATTTTACAAGATTAAGAAGTTATTTTGTTGAGTAAGTCAAGCCAAATTCCATCATTTAGTGGGAAAGGGACTGTGAGTACTAACATGTGCTTTCTGCAAATATATAATGCATGGTACTAACTGATTAAAAAGATGGAAAGAGTTTTGGAGTGAAGAAATATCAGAAATTAACTTTTGACTCTTGTGTGAGTGAGATCTTTGTTTTCTTATTCTCCATCCTTGAGCTTTGTGTCTTTGTAGCATGGTAGTTGAAGAAAGGGTCTGATTCCTTGTACACTGCCACTGGCTAGGAGATCTGTGTAACTGATAGAAACATACCAGTTTTTGAATTTCTCTTAGTTTTCTATAAATGTCTTGTACCTATGCCCTAATAGAGAATACTTTTCTTTTACCAAACTGTAGTAGAGGATTTTTTACATCCTAGATGAAAAATTCAGAAATCTTTCCGTGGCTTAGGGACCTCAACCAGGGCATATTTCATATAATCTAAAGTAGCTGGAAGAGACCTTTGGAGAGCGTCCGGTCTAGCCCCCTAGCTCAAAGCAGGGTCAGCTAGAGCTGGTTGCCTAGGACTGTATCCAGTTTTCAACATCTCTGAATACATAAGAAAGCTTGCTCTGAAAATCTGCTGGCACTCCTGAGGTTCTGTTCCTCCCCATCAGTAATGTACAGACATACAGAACTTTTGGCAGACAAGGTATGTGGGTCCCAAAGGTACCAAATCAACCAGAGTGCTTAGGTGCATACCTAGGAAGGGGTTTGTTTCAGGTCCTGTATTCAGTCTTGTCCATAACACCTGTAACTGTGTTATAGTTAATGTCAGATTTCTGCAGGGGAACCTTTTTCAAAACTTTTTTTTGTTGTGAGTGCTTTCATAAATATATCTGTTTTTCACTACTCAGCTTGCTTACGAATCCCAATTAGGATTTTCTTCTGGTGCATAGATAGTTACAAAAGATTGCCAAGTATGTTTCTGAATGGATTTCCATGTTCAAAAATTTTTGTACTAATGTGAAAGTAAGCTGTTTATTATCCTTTGATCTTCTGTGTGGTTTTGTTTCAACTGTAAACATGTTTTCTGTGATTGTATTCTATAATTATATATAATTATGTAATTATATCATTCTTGTAGCACTGGCAGAAGCTTTAAAAAGAAGTTTGGTGCTTTTTTAAAATTCAGGTTTATTGTTATATTACGCTGAAAAATTATTTCTCCTTCATGTTTTGCATGGACAGTATTTCTGGGAAAGCAGACATCGATAGAATGTAGCAATTTTTTAGCATAAAGGAATTGAATATTATCTCTGTTTCCTGATTCGATGATGAGCCTGAGAAAGTCTGATAGCTAACTGAGGGTTTCCAAACTGTCAGAATGTTCAGTGATGAGTTGATGTTGACATAATTGAAGTGGAATATATTAATTTTGTCTTAGTGATCCAGAAATCAATGCACTAATCAACGCAATAATATTTACTTCGGTCTGGGTTGGGTTCAAAGCACAGTGAAGGGCCTAATGCTGTGAACAACTCAACTTTGTCTTCAGTGGTGCAGCTCTCAGCCTTTGTCAGATAGTGGCAAGCCCATCCAGCAGGTAGGCATAACAATGGACAGAGAGCAAAAAGTTTCTTGACATTGGGCAGAGATTAGTTTGTGTAAAAAAAGGATGAAATATTTAAAATAAGCCTAGTATGTGCGTGTTTGCATTATAGTGTATGCTTAAAACCCTTGACAATGTTGAACAAAAGTTATCTTTTAGTTCAAAACACAACAGTGAAATAATGAAATACAGTAGACCCCCAAATAGTCTTTAGTTCAATGAGCCCGCAGAAACCTATTTTCAATTTACCTCTGACAGATTAATAGAAAAGCTTCATTTACTAGAACTGCCAAATTCTGCATTTGACAAAAAACTAAATCTGTTTTAAACAGAAAGAACAGTGCAAATCTCATTTTAGATTTATGCTAGTGTCATTGCATTTAGGCACTTAAAAGCAATTTCAAGAGCATATTTGCATACAACAGAAACTTGTGAGCAAATTGAAAGTGCTGGTTAGGAGTCATAGAGGAACAAAATGCATACTCCATCTCTGACATAATTTGTCTTGAGGTTTATGAAATAATTTTTTATCAGATTATAATATTTAAAGTCATTAAAGATACAGTCTGCTATTTAATAAACAATGTGTTTTGTAACTTCATTAAAGATGCTGCCTTTCTTAATTGTAATGGTCCAAAAGGTTGTCAGTGAACTGTACATTAACTGCAGAGATAATAATGATTTTATATGCTAATAATTTTTAAATGAATAACTCATGTAGTTTTTCAGCCACACAGGGAAAATAATTTACATTCCTAAAGCTTACTTTGGTATTAACCCCTTTGCTTGGGGAGAGTGGATATCCTTGTATAAAATGTTCATTTGTTGTACATTAGCACTAATGCAAGCATGTAGGACCCACTGGTGTGAAAGGATTAAAAGCAGCAACATTAGGCAAGCATGAACACTTCAGAGAGAAATCGTTGTTAGAGGTACCTATTGGGACTATGTAACTTGATTTTCTATTTATTGATCTTGTTTTTGTTACCATTTGAAATTCTTTTGGGAGAGATTCTAGCTACTGTAGTATCGCAAATACAAAAATCTGCACCAAGCGGGCATTAAAGGATCTGTGCTCAGTGCTTGATATATTTGTGTGCCTGGGTTGATGTTAGTATGAGTTGGATGCCATGTCAGTGGAAATATATGTTCCCTTGAGAGTATTTGCACCATTGGCTGCAGGTAATTTGAGGTGTATTGTGTTAAATTTCTGACATCTCTGTCATAGCCATCTCTTCATGGACTGAAAAGGAACATATGGTCCTACCTCATTGGCACTTTAAGTATCACAAAAATTAGTTGCTTAATTCAAGTATAAATTTCACGTTTTCAGTGTTTTACTTACCCATGAGAAGAATAAGCTTAAGAGGAGAAGGGAGTTTCTGTGCATACCTGTGCCCCTATCTGCACCTGCAAACCAAGTGCCTGACCCATGATCCTCAGTGACTATGTTTCACTTCGTGTTGCTGACTTTTGGTTTTCAGGAGGCATTTGGAGATCTGGACCACCATTTCTCTCTCTCTGTTTTCTAGATAGTAGCTGTACAGCATTTGAGGTTCAATAGCATTATATTTCTGATCCAAAGTACCAAATTTCATGCCCTGTCATCGGTATGTCAAACACCCAAGGAAAACTCAGGCACTTGGTGAAAACGCTGTAATAAGTTAATAAAGGCACTCTGAATAAAATTTTAAATGAAATGCCACATATACTGATGATATGGAAGGATTTCAGCTTAATTAGTAGATTAAAAAAGCTTTAGACAATTTATGACTTCTTTCCATCATTTACCTTTATTCAGAATAGGGTCTGGTCAAAGCTATTTCCAGTAAGTATGCAGGGTTAGCTATTCAGTTGCTTTAGTGTTTCTCAGTTAATCTACTTGTGTAGGAGAATATCAGTTTAACAGAATATTTACATGAAACTTCTTGGTACAGCTACTTTTAAAAGGAAAGGCAGATAAATATGTGCTTAATAAGGACATCTGTGTGTAGTGAGTAAATGACCTGATTGAGAAAGCTCATTGACCCTCCATCATGTTGCAAGAATGTCATATTTGTTGTAGGGTATTCTGTACTGACACACAGCATGTGTCAGTCTGAGTAGATAAAACCTCTGATGACACCTACTTGTTATTCACCTGCAATTATAAAACTCTCAGTGCTTTTTTTTCTTAATTGATAGTGAACACTGGAGTATAATCATGTTGAAAGTGTCTCTTCAGAATGTTGCCTTAAAGAAATGAGTAAGAAAATCTTCTCAAATGTTTTGATAGATGATTCATGGCACTGGAGGTGCTGATGAGGAGCCAATATAGCCAAGTCTATAAATACGCAGCTATGAGAACTCTGGAAACATGAGTTCTGGGAATGTGACAGGTTCAAAAAACACTTTTTGTACTGGAGTAGGTTTCTGAAGTTGCTCTCTTCCTGTTCTACATTCAGATGCCATTGTCTAATTAGACTAATTGGCTGGCAAATTTGCCAGCTTTTAAATAAAATTAGTTTGGAGTTGAGGGAACAAATACCATCAGAAACCTGATTTATTCTTTCTTTCCATACTAATTGTTTCTTTTTAACTGAGCAGAACTAGGCTTTATTATTTCTAGGAAATGTCTGTTTAATTTACCATATATGACACCTTTTCAGAAGAAATGAATATTGGCAGCCTATTTATAAGCCTTTAAACAAAGATATCATAATGGAATGACTGACCTCCACCTTACCTGGAGTAGCAGTAATGGATAAAGCTCTAGGAAATAACTGTTACCTAAGGTTATTTTAATGAAAAGAACTTGCTTTAAGTCAGTGCATGTGCATTTTCCTGTGGTTTGTATTGTCTTCTGAAGATCCAAAATACAGTGAGGGTAATAAGAATGAATGATTGCTTAGATGTGTTCTTTCCTTGAACCGCTGGTTGTATCCTGTGCAGACCTGCAAATCTGTAACATCCGTTTCAGATGCATTCAAAAACAAGAGGCTGCATTCTTTTATTCTTGGTCCAGAGATTAAAATTGATCACAGGAGACACAAGGGAGCAGACTTTAGTATCACAGCTCAATGTGGTTAACTGGGATGGTGCAGGGCTTCTATACTACTTAACTGTGCCCATACAGGTTACAAATATTATTGATTGAAAGGGTCAGTGGAGGCTGGAGGGAGGTTATGTTGTGTGATGATATTTGATAATTTTTAAGAGACAAGAACTATGAACTCTTAGAGCATCTGGGAAAGGTACAGTTTAAATCTGACAAATGGAGATTTATGTTTGTGTGAGCTGGCAGAGCCCCTCAGGTAGAAATAATAAATGTAAATGTGATAGGGTTTTTTTTTTTCCTTTTTTGTTGTTTTGTTTTGTTGGGTTTTTTTTTAATCATAGGTCAAATATTGTACTGCAGAAGAAGGGAGGAAAAAGATGTAATTATTACCTTTTTGTCATGATGATAGGCTTTTAGTTGTAGATCTGTGCTGCAGGAAAATGAAAAATGTTCAGAAGTCTTTTCTTGAGGCATCATTTTAAAATATATGTAGAGATGGTTTACCTGAAGTGATTAAAAATACAGCGTAGGTGGAACAATACTGAATAAACTTTATAGTGTCTTTTTGTTCTTCCATGTGGACAAAACTGATGTATAACTATACTAAGATCTAAGACGATAGAACAATATAATATGTTAGCAAAGAACTGGATAAAATTGTTTCCAATATTGACAATTCACATAGAATGATAATTATTCAGTAGCTTTTGGAAGACAGTGCTGAATTGCACTGAAGACTTCAACATATGAAGGGGAAAAAAAGAGAAAAAGTGAATCCTTGGAATGTTTAAAAAATAGGAATAACCAAAAAAATCCCATATTTTGCAAGTATTACATAGCATGTGGGATTTTCTTCTGTAGAACTAAGTTTTTACAAGTATTAAATGCAGATAAAGTCATATAACATGCATAGTTGGGATTGACCCAGCCTGTTGTTTTGTAGTTACTGTATTGACACAGAAGGGGAGCTATGGGAGTTGCATGCAACAGAGGAATAGTAGTAGGTTTAAGAGAAATGACTAGGTATTTCTATGATTCTTAACAACTCTATTTCATCAAATTTAGGAAAAATTATTGTAAAAACCAGTGTTTATATTTGTAACACAGGTACCCCCTATTGGCTATTATGTACCTAGTATATCATAAATACAGGTTGATTTTAGTTAGTACAAGGTGACGTCTCCCTATGCCTCACTGCACCTTCCTTGCTCTACAGTGTCTGCAATCTGACCAAAGATATTGCAGAATATTAATAACTTAATTAGTCCTCATATATTTCTACAGCATGAATTTGCTGCCTTTGATGGATTTTTTTTTTCAGCTGTTGCTCTGCAACACTGTAGAGGTGTAGTATTTTTATTTTTCTTTGTGATGCCAACTAAGTATTTGTGGTGTTTGGAGATTTTTTTGTGAATGTTTATCATCAATTTTGTTTTCATTTTATCCATTTATATTTATTGTGTGTAGCCTCCATCAATTCAATTTATCAAAAAAATTTTTTCCCAAGTTTAAAAAAAAAAACAAAAACAAAAAGCCCACAAAAACACAAAAACATGAAGAGATCTTTTCTTTGTTAGAATTTGATTTTCCCTTTGAAAATTTTCATTTGCTCTGATTATTTGATTTTGCATGACTGCTTATAAACAGGGCATCTTAGACAGTTAAGTTATAATGAATCTGCTTGGAGAAAGATACACTCTCAATTGCACACAGGCATTGTAGTATTTTCTGCTTTCATTTCAGGAGTCTACTGTCACCTGTCTCACAATCCAGTTTATTTTGCTTTCACTTCCACTTATTTGGGTTGTCTATACTGTATAAAAATCACCTTACTGTGGCATATGGTTTTTGAGATGATTTTTTTGTGTCCTTCAAGTTAGTGGTAGACAGTCTCTGAGGAGATGATCTTGCTCTTGTGGCCACTTCAGCACTGTTTACTGAACAAGAGTAAACATTGGGGACATTTCTTTCCCTCTCCTGTGGTGCAGCGTATCACTCTGGCAAATAGTATCTGGCTGGTGTCCGGAGGAAACACAGCCCCCCTTATGTCTTTCCTTTGGCAGGTTAGTGCTGGGAACAAACTTGTAGAAGAAAGAGGGAACTGACAGTATTAGCGTGTCAAATCTTAACCTTCAGTATTCCTGCTATGCTGGTTCAAAACTGCTCCTGAATTGTGACAGCTTAAGCCAATGGTGGGAAGTGACCAAGTTCCAGTCAGGATTGAAAATCCATTTCAGCTCCATTGTAAGCAGACTGGAGCAAGCTCTTTTCCTAGGTGGAACATTACATTCTTATGGTAGAGATGGATTGGACTGAGACTACTTAAATGCATTTTCACTAGTGACCTTTTCAAATTTGTTGCCAGTATAATAAATGTTACCAAGATGACATAAGAAATGTTTGCAGCAATATTCTGCTTTATTTTTTACAGCAGATGTTTCTTCAGTTAATCTGTATTACCATTCACAGAACTCTTAACGTTCTGCAAATCAAGATTCATTGCAAACTATTTCAGCACTTAAAGTCCTGCAATAAACAACACCAGGCAGAACAGAACCAAAGAAAGGGAAGGTAAGCAGCCTTCTGCATCCATCCTCTCTGCGATGAGGTTTGCCTCATAGTGATCACATTTCAACCAGTTTGTTCATCAGGACTACCAGCTAACTTCCAGCATCCTAAACTTGATTGCTTCAAATATGGGGAATGTTAAGTATCAGTTTCTATCCTGAGAAGAAATGCTAGAATTACCATATGTTTCTTAATGTAGGGGTCTGTATATGTTTGCCCAACCTAGAATCACTTCTAGCGTGTCCTTTAAAGAATTATGTTTTAAAAACACTTTGTGATACTGTGTGCATATCTGAGGTATGCATTTTAAAAGAGTGCTTTTAGAGGATATGTGCTCAAAATCATTGAGTTTAAAGTCTTCATGGTGCTTAACTGAATAGCCAGATATTGATATTTGCAAAATCATCAGATTATTTCTCCAGATCTTTGTTTAATCATCTTGAAACACTGCTGTTTTTCATTAAAATACATTACCTTGGTCACACCTGGGTGTTACCCCAGATATTCGAAGAGCAGGTGCTATATGTGGACCATAATAATGTTAAGAATAGCAATTAAGGCTAAAGGTAGGCTGTGGAGTGTAAGCTAAAGCTGTGAGTAAAGCTGCACTGATTACAGTAGTATCAAATTAGGTGTGGACTCAGTAGTTGATGGGGACAATGAGTAATAGTTTTTCCTTAGACAGTTTGGTTGACATTAGATGTCTCTTTAATCTGATCAAGGGGTCACTAAATGTGTTTTGTAATTCACACTCAAACAACACTAATTGTGTGGTCATAATCATAGTTTCCACCACACACATAGATTGATTCTAAACTCTACCTGTGATTCCCATCTGCACTTTCTGATGTCTAGCTTTTGTGAAATTTTGGCTACCTCTAAACTGGGATTGGACAAGTTGACTCAAAGAGAAATTTAATTATAAGAACAAATTTAGTTTTGAATAGTCTGACTCCTTCCCATTATTTCAATACCATTTGCAAGAGTTCAGATACTTGTCTCTGTCTCTAACAACAAAGTAAGCTGTGAAACCTATAGACTGCATTAGTTTCAGGTTCAGATACTTACTCAGTTGTTTTTAAAAGACAGGGCCTGGATATAGCTGTTCAGTTTAGAATGCACTGCAGAATTGTGTATGGTTTTTGGTGATAGATGTGAAGAGTGTTCTTTCACATATGCTATGCACAGTGTTCATTCAAACTTGAGGGTAAAAAAAGGCTAACCCAAGTGTCTTGTAGTTCTTTTGCTTTTTCCACTTTTATTTTTGCATGAACAAGGCCTTTAGACATCCTTAGGGAATTACTTCTACAAACCTTGAAGGCATACCTATTCCAAAGTAAAGAAATCATTAATAAAAAACAGTGAAAAGGAGAAGTTAATATTACAAAATAAATCTACCAGGCTTACCGAGAAAACAAATTTGAAAGAGCCACCTGCTGTGAGATGAGACAGTAATCTCAACAGCAGGAAATAAAGGGAGAGAGGGAGAAAATACAAAAAGCATAGACATTAAAAAAGTAATTAAAACACTTATCTCCATCAACATACATAGCAAACAAACAAACAAAAAAAACCTACCTAGAAAACATACTCTATTGAACCTCACGACAGGAAATAACAAAGCTGTCACCATAAAAAATTCTCCAGCAAAACAACAGAGATTCGTTAAAAATACACACCTCAAAACTATTTGCTCAAGTGTTAATCACTAATGGACTGACCTTGAGAAAAGCTAAGCACTTGCAGAGCATTTGTAACTTTACTGGGCACCTCGTCTTTCAGGATCAAACCTTTAAAAATGTAGAATGTGTCACTCTTTAGATAGCAATGGTTGTCTGTTTCATGTGTAGTGAATGTCATAGCATTAATTGTAAGGGTGTGTTTAGAATAATCAGCTGTATGACACAGCTTAAGTACCTTACTTGGATTATGCATTTCAGTATAGTTCATATCTAAATTGGTGTGTAATATTGATCCATGAACAGCAATGTCAGCAATATTGATATGAATGAATGTTACTACTTAGAATCAAATTGTTAGAGCATATGCCACTGCATACAAATAGGTTCTATCATGTGTAGGGAAAACTGTAAATTTGACAGTTATGAGAGTGTACAGTTTCAGTGCTATCTTTCAAGAAAATACTTTAATGTACTTAAAACTCATGGTCCAATTTATAGAATTCATGGATTGTGTGACATTAAAGTGCTTTAAATACATTAATTTTGATCTTCATTTCCCCAGACCATGAACTAGACTTGTTGAAGAAGAACAGAGCATTCAGAATTATTAAGGGTTGCTTATGTGCTTGGATTTTACAGTGTGTTCTTTCCTCTCTGCCATGTACCTTTGTAGTCACAGTCTAACCATATGGTACCTGTAGCTGCAAATCTCTGGGCAAGTGTGAAATGCCATCAGAGGTGTTACATCTGAAATATTTTTGTATCGGAGCACAAGGAGCATGTCAGAACCCTCAGTGTATAAAAAGGCAGGGAGATGGGACAAAATGAGCACTTTTCTGTTAATTCAAAAAGACCCTTTCAGAAGGCAGATGGTGAATTTAGAATTTACCTTCAGAAAGCAATTACCTTAACTCTGTATCTACTTTAACACATCTTTTTAAGAAAATTTTAAAAATATCTTAAACTCTGTTAACAAAAATAACGTATCAGACAATGTCAGTTCCTCTCTAAAATTCCTGTCAGCCTCTGGCCATTAGCCTTTCATGGCTCTTTTGCCCAGGGCACATGAGGGAGCACAGGCTGTTCCTCAGTCTGGCCAAAGGTGTGGAACTGCTGGTGCGGTTCTGCCTTCTTGCTAGACTATGCTCAAGTTTCTTATGGTAATCAGCAGGCTGGGGCTCACCTGACGGGGTCAGCCTCTCGGGTATTTTTTCAGGAGACTTCGTTGCCACCAGAGCAGATATGCAGATAATCAGCCATATGTTTTGTCTGTCCAGTTTTGTATGAGGAGATGCATGGATTTTTCTCCTCATTCTCAGTAGATTTTTGACAACTGAAGGCTTTCCACCCAGTCCTAGAATTTCCTGTAATGGAGGCTGGGGAGGAAGAAGAGTTTTCCTTGTAAATGTGATTTTTCAAAATCTGGTTTAGCTCTGAAACGTTAACATGGATATGGCAAAAGTAGGAAAGACATCCCTACCCTCTAACTTTCTAGCTCCAAATCTCTATGGCAGAACATTTAAAAAAAAAATAAATAAATTTCACGAATCGGTGAATTGAGTTTGATGTTGGTTTTGATTTGCTAGTTTTAAAAGGTAGAAAAAAGAATGTGCATAGCCAGTCAATCACATTTTCTTTGTTTCTTTTGGATTGAATTTGAATAGATTTGTAAATGCAGTGTCATTTCAACACAAATTTGAAAGATTCAATATAAAAATGTCAAAAAAAAGTGTCTTAGATTTTAAAAAGTAGTTCTTGGTATTTTCAAATACAGATTGCACTGACCAGCTTGAATTTACATCTTAACTGGAAGTAAGTGGTAGGTAAAAACAATTCAGCCACTTCTGATCTTGAAAATTGTTTTGTCAGGAAATCAGCAACTAAGAATGCAAAGAGAGAGAACGTTGCTTGAGAGTTCCTAGCTCTTAATTTGTTTCTCTGATCCAGCTTGACTTTCTCCAAAATTTAGTATTACCACAGTTAAAAATGAAGCAAACCAGTGTTTGATATGAGGAAAACCAGAAGAATCTCACAATGCTCTAGTTTATTTTGTCCCTGTACTCTACTGTGTGTTTACACTTCAACTTCAGCTCCTTTTCTTTTTTTTTTTTTTTTTTTTTTTTTTTTTTGGGGGGTTTTTTTTCGTCAGCTGCCAGTGAAAACTANTTTTTTTACTGGAGGTGCTTTTTCAGTCAGCTGCCAGTGAAAACTAATTTGACGCTTATCAAGAACAAGGGTTTATTTCATGTGTCAGTTATTAAGACCACTTGAGAAGATCAAATCTGCCCAAACATGTCAGATTTAAGTAACCCAAACAATAAATTCAGGTTCACAATGTGTTGCTTTTTCTGGGAGGAGGAGCTTTGATCAAAATAGGAGAGATATGCTGTGCTTGGATTCGTGCTTTAGTTTTCCTTTCTAGACCAGGCTCAGAGTTATAGTAACAGGGGGCTTAGCTGGTTAATATGTTGACATGCCTTCATTTATTTGGTACGGCAACCAAATGGATTAGGTACACTGCTTTGCATGCCAATCCCTTAGATTGTCTGTGCATCATTCTTGTATATTGCCTTGTAGATCTGACAAATTTATTCTAATCATTTAGTGATTCATATCTCAACTGGACTAGGGAATTGTATTTAAATTGGCATATATCAGGACTGTGCAAACAAAGAGTACAAGATCTTGATAGAAGGTAGGTGATGTGGGTTTTTTCTAATATATATATGTATATATTTATATATAAAGGATATAAGAATGGGAGGTTAAAGTGCATTTTTCAAAGTCACTATTATAGTAGTTAATGACTTTGGAGAATACATGGTATGTCAGAAGTGAGAGTCATGATGTTTAGATATTGTACACTGAAGAAGGGATTGTTGGATCAAATGAAGGAGAGAAGGAAAGAGGGTTTCATACTAAGACAGTAATGAATGCTTATTGAGAGATGGCTTGAACATCTGGAGTTGAAAGGCAAAGCATAGCAAACCAGAGGGTTAACAATTGAGATGAATTGCTTTCTACACTGTACTGACCCAGATTGGGACTGTGTAGATTAGCTTTTGCAAAGCTGAACTAGATCTGTCATGCAGGCTGTTATTTTCACAATGTTTTTACTTTCTCTGTTCTTAGTGAATGCTGTTTTCTGCAGCCCATGAGGTTTCAATGCATGGTTTGGATATCAGTTGCTTCAGGAGCTTCTTCACTGGCATAATGAAGTAAAGGGGGACTGAGGCTTTGAGAAGTCCAGAGTCTTGACTGCAGAAGTTGAGGGGCTGGGCATAGCTCTCTGCTTGCTTGTATAAAGATGCGTGGAGTCCATCCAAACACCAGCAGGGGAGTTGCCTTTCTAGGCTGCCAGCTCTTGATTACCCATCAGAAGAGTTATTCTTCAGTACAGGGGAAAGAAATAATTGTTATCACTAGATTTTGATACAGATTATTTAAAGACAGTATATGTGGAATAGTGAAAGACTGTTTAAGGACAAGAAGTACCAAATAATAAATAATAATTAAAAATATCCTTTTAGATGAGTTGCAACTGTATTTGAAGAGCAGAAAACTTACCTTCAGCCTAAAACCAAGAGAAAAGACCTCATATTTTTCTAAGCACTTTTTCTTGAGTGGCTCTTGGCTATTTTGTACTGCTCTGTGAATTTCCTTTTGCTAAAAGATCTCTCTGATTTATCTTCAAAGGGTATTTCTGCTGGTTCATTATTTTGACCTACACTGTGTCTTTCATATATGACTAGGTTTTTTTACAGTTTGTTTGTTCTCTAAAACCATTTGCTCAAAACATTTTTCTCTACAGCTGTTTGTTTTGTTGTTGTTGTTAAATATTCTTTCCCAAGAAACTGTTGGCTATTTATCAATATTTGATCTCTCTGTAAAGAGTACTTCTGTAAGGTGGACATTTAATATGAAATGATGTCTCTAAAGAGGATCTTATCTGTTCTTGATCTCTCTCTGCTTCTTTGTTAGCCAGCCCAGTGGCTTTAAGAAGTACTCAAACCCTTTATTTTGGTAAAATTAAATGCAGTCATTAAAATGGCCGATACTAAACAGAAAAGGAAGATGCATTAGAATCTAGTACATCTTCCAGCAGGTGCTTAGCAAAGAGCTTGAATCTGTGCTAGGTGTTTATAGACATAAATGAAAAAAATCCACTATATTTCCTTCAAATGTAAATATTGCAAAGCTGTTTTTCATGGAGTTTTCAGCAAGATGAAAATACTAAAATAAATAACAGACAATGCCATGTATATTGACTATCTCTTCAGCTTTTGTTTGGTCATATCAGCCAGACTAAACAGTATTGAATCCAGTGCACTCTTAATCCAACTTCTTTGATTTCGGTGACACTGAACTAGTGATGAACCTGAACCCTGAACACTTCAACAGTTCCTTAATTATAATCTTTCTTCAGCCTATGGGAGCTAAATTACTCATACTGTTAGAGACAAAATAGTTTTCATTAGGAGATGATAAAAGCGACAAAAATATGTGGAAAAAATATTTGTGAGGGTTTCTCCTTGTATTTGAATGGAGCTGTTAGGTAGAAAGGAAATTATCTTTAATGCAGGCTGAACATCTTACTAATAGCAAGAGTGTTTCTCCCAAGAGTAAACTGAGGCCTCTGAGCTGGTTTATGGATACCTCAATACAAATAGTTGCATTACTCTGTCCTCTGCCTGCAGGCAGTCAGTGAGAGATATTTCTGAGGCACTCTTTTTCCCATAGGTGGTTTGCAATATATATTTAAAAGAAAATCTGTGCCATTTTAAAAATAATTTCTTTAATGCATTTTACATATTGTACTTTCAGTAGTACTAAGTATTTCTAGCAGCCTCTTAAGTTATCCATTATTCATTCTTCATTAGCTGCAATTTCAATCTACCCAGAAAGTACAGCATTCAAAGGTCTTGAAGTTCAGTACGTGTTTGTATTTTCTAACCTTATTTTTCTCAATATCCAACTGTAGATCAGTGTTGGTTTGAAAGGGTCATGATTTATTTCTATAAATAGAGATCAAGACAGTGCTCAATAATATGAGATTCATGAAATGCAAAAATTACAGGATTTTTTTAATTTACTTTTTGTCTTGTAAACCTTTTAAAGGTAATCACTGCGGTTATGTGTTGGTTTGCTTCACTTCACTGAAACTGTTAAATTGAAAATTTATTTTTTTTCTTCTTGTATTATAGTAACTTCATTCAGGGATCTAGAGGTTTAAGAAACTTCCTTCATATAGGTCACTCATGAAAAACCACTGTTTTCTCACGACTGAGTTCTGATCTGCGCTGTAATTGAGACAAATTTTTGCTGCTTAAGTAACATAAAAATACCCCATACCTTCCCTACTTGGAACAGGACTCTTCAAAGCACAATCCTGCTTTATTGTTGACACCAACTTTATTATTGACATGATGTTATTAGGGTTTTCCAGGCCAGTATGTCTAAAAGAGGAGTATATTAGTTTGCTGGCATCCATGCCTGAGAATGGAGGGAACACAGTTTGCTTTGCGTGCTCCAGTTCTGCCTACTTGCTCTGAGAACTCCTCAGTTCTAATGTGTTTCCCTAGAAAAATTGTTGTCATTTACTCCATTTCAATTTGTCATTATTAATTAGTGTACTTTTGGTAATGTTACAGAGTTTTGGATGTAAATTTGAAAGTTGAGACTGTTGAAAACACTCTGATAGACTGTCTCATTTACATGAAGAAAATGGTTCAACTCAGTGTCAGTTGGACTGGATTTTTGTGGTGTCCAAATGTTCACACACAATGAGAAGATATTATTTGGTAATTGGAAGATGCTTTTTGCTGCTTTCTTTTAACTGGAAGGTATTTGTTGCTATTAATTGTTGTGAAGCGACTCCTTGTCTGTATCCTAAGGCTTCTGTCTAAATGTGTGCTATTAATAACTAGAAATAAATGTCAGCCAATAAAGACTTCAAGGTTTTGAGAAAACAATCAAGAATGGCAAAAAATGATGGCATAGAAAGACTCGCAGATAAGACAGTTCTACAGCACTGCCATTTGTCCTCCTCCTCTCATCACTTAATCTGATCATTACTGCCTCATTTGTATTATCTGCTGACCAGCTGTACTGAAAAATGCTTCAAAACAAAGGAAACAAAACCATTGCACAGCAGTAAGTTGTATGCATGGGCAGGTAAAGCAATAGAGCAAAAGCTTGCAAGAGTCTTCACCAGTAGCTTCTTTGCTTTTGCACCCTGTTCTCTCTAATCTTTTCCTCTGCATTTGTTTTGTTATGAGCTATATGAGTAGGCATGTTATCCAGCAGTTTGATTTTCAAGCACCAGTGCTATTAAACGATATAAGTGAAGTTATAAAGTAAAGTTATATAAGAAACAGGCTACAAATGTGAAACCGCAGACATTTGTGATGTCCTTTTGGAAACACCTGAGGGTTTGCAAAAGTGCTTTTGTTGAGGATGTTTTTGAGATTGTGTGTGCAATGCAAAATATATATTGGTTATTAAAATTTCCTGTGTGATTCTAATGTGCCAAAAATACCTATTTTAGGTTTGCCAGAGCCAAACAGAGACAGTATCTTCGAAGGATTGGGAGAGGATCAAGGATTCTACACATCTAAGGACTTCTTACCTTTGGTAGCCATGGCAAGTAAACCAGGTGTGTGACACATTCTTGTTGTAATCACATTCCGTAAATCATTAGTAGTTATGCATATATAAAACCGTCTGGTTACATAACAACACATCCAATTATGAAACACCTTCCAGTTAATAGATTTGGGGCAGGGTTTTTTCCAGGGGAGTGGGAACATCAGAAGTATGGTCAGGAAAGTCAGTACTAGAGATAATAAACCAAATAATCATATATAAAAATCTAAGTACATGGCAAATCATTATCCCTAATAAATTATATTTGTTATTTTGAGTTATAGACAAAGATAACTTAAGCTTCTCATTAGTATAAATTACCTTGATATAAATAGCATATATACGATGGTCTTGAAAAAATCTGGTATTAAAGAAAGTATATCCAACATACATAAGCAGCTGCTTTGTATATTGTTGATAAATTGTTTTACTTAGTCCCAAAGACTCAGGGCAACAGGAGTATGACAGAAGTTAATAAAACAATGCTCAGTTCATAGACACCAAAAGCAGTCTTGTTTTATGCTTTTACATCTTTCAGTATAGAGATGGCTGCATTTGCTCCCCAAGGAGTATAGCTCCTTTCAGTGATCCTAGATGTGAAATCATAAGCCCCAGATGTGTGATTTCTATGCCACATTCCTTCACGGTCCAGATTTCCCAATGTGTTGATAAAATGGAAACGAATGTAGTTTTTCTGGGCATATACTTAGAACAGAATGTTGTATTTTACATATCACAGAACCATAGAATATACTGAGTTGGAAGAGACCCATTAGCACTGTCGAGTCCAACTCCTGGCCCTGCATAGGGCATCCTAAGAATCACACATGAGCCTGAGAGCACTGTCCAAATGCTGCTTGAACTCAGGCTTAGTGCTGTGATCGCTTCCTTGAGAAGACTTCCTTGGCACTTCCATTTCCCCACCACCCTTTGGGTGAAAAACCTTCTCCTGATATCCAACCTAAACCTCCCCTGAGTCAGCTTCATGCTGTTTTCCCAAGTTCTGTCACATGTTCTGAGAGTGAAGGGATCAGTACCTGCCCTTCCACTTCCCCTCACAAGGAACTTGTAATTGTGGTGGAGTCTCCTCACAATCTCCTCTTCTCCAGGCTGAACAAACCAAGTGGCTTCAGCTGCTCCTCCTAAGGCTTCCTCTCCAGACCCTTCACCATCCTCGTGGCCCTCCTTGAAATACTCTCTAATAGTTCAATGTCTTTTTCATATTGTGGTGCCCAAAACTGCCCACAACATTCCAGGTGAGGCTGCCTCAGAGTGGAGCAGAGCGGGACAATCCCCTCCCTCACCCGGCTGGCGATGCTGTGCCTGATGCCCCCAGGACACAATTGGCCCTCCTGGCTGCCACAGCACTGCTGACTCACATTCAACTTGCCGTGACCAGAACTCCCTTTCCACGGCACTGTTTTCCAGCATCTAATTCCCCAGTCTCTACACACAGCCAGGGTTGCCCTGTCTCAGGTGCAGAATCCAGCACTTGGACTTGTTAAACTTCATACAACCGTATATTTTAGTACAACTTTTTTGACCTACAAACTGATTTGCATTTGAGCATTCAGAAATTTCTTTTAGCATCATGTAGGATTGCCAGCTTATTTAGTAGACTTTGCTTAAACATTATTGAAGAATATATCTTCTGTGGCAAATTATTCTGCCTATGAAAGTAAAGTTTATTACCCCATTTTAATGCAAAATATTTAGGAAGTGGAATTCTCCATCCCGTCTGTCCCATCTCTCTGCTGTTTCAATCAAATGCTTATTTCTGTCTGTTTTCTTAAGCTCAAAGTGGCCTTAAACAGTTTGGAAGAAAGGGGTGGTTTGATTTTTTTTTAATTTAAGAAAGATGTTCAAAAATACAACAGGTTGAGAATATGTACTGCAAAACATTTGTAGATAAAGAAAAAATAAGTCCTACAAAACAATTATTAAAAATACTTTCTAGAATTCTGTGAGGCCATGTAGCACTAGTGTACTATTAAGTACTCCGCATCTTTTGAAATATTGCAAAGTAGCACTCTTGATTTGCTGGTATATGTAATGATTTTGTGTATATATATATATATATATATGAAGTCTATGATGAGAAAAAGGATGAACTTGGAAGAACTAACCTTTTTTGACTGACAGTAATAGATAGCTCTTTGGTGTTGTCTGTTAATTAACGTGGTCTCTTTTACTTAATTTTCCCAGTGTCGGTCTGTACCTGTAGCAACCTCTTGCTCTCTAAGGCCTGCAATTTTAAAATAAAATATACATGTCCTACATCCTACTTTATCCTCTTTTTTTCACCATGACAGTTCTCTAAATAATAGACATAATAGGTTTAGTCACAGTAAAATGCATATTTCTGCCTGTTTGTAAAGGTACAAATACCACCTCTTTCCTCCAAAAGGAGTTCCCCTTGCAAATACATAGATGTGAATTCACTGTGGGAGCAGTGTGTTACTAAGAGCAAAGTGGGCTGCTATGAGTGATCCATTCTATACTCGTACTATCATAGCACTCCGAGCTGCCATTCCCCTACTGTACTTGTGCTTTTTCCGCTGCTCAGTGCACAGTTTTTATGAAGGATTAAGTTCATTAAAAATGAATGAGAAAAGTTTAAAGAGAATTTTAGACTAAGAATCCTATTAAGTAAATAGTAAATGCAATGGCATATACATAGGGAGGGAAATCATAGCATTTGTCAGATACTAAGCATTTTACAAATGGAGAGAGAGTATGTTGTTTTTCACTGCTTTTGTATGTCTAAATTAAAAACATTGTTTACTTGAATAATGCTCGTGTTCCACAATTGCATATAAATTTTTCTGTTGCTATAGCAGGATATTCAAGTTACAGTGCAATGGTTAAATGGCCAGCTTAGTGCCCCCTGACTGGAACTGTCACAGGCTCATTGAGAATATGAGTTTCTGTTATTTATGTCATTATTTTTCAAGTTGTAATCATTTGCCTAATCAACAGTATTTAAACACGTGATAAAGTGCAGGCTCATCCAAGGAACAGACACAGTTTTGTTTTTCTTGTTGAATTGATTGGAATACAAGCTGTAAATGACAAACACAAAATGTTGTCATCCTCTCCATGTAACTTTTTGCAAATAGTTTGTAGAAAGCCACTGTAGAGTAAACATTTTCTCTCAATGGAAGATCGAGAAATTACTGTAATAACAATATTCTTTCTCCTCATGTTCAGCTGCTGTAGTGAATAGCTTCTGAGAACCATGTCAGAGCCAGAACAGTCAGTGCTTTATAGAAAACACAGGACTAATGTTGATACACTATCACACAAAACAATTGGTCATCTTTTTTTGTTGTTGTTGTTGTTTTCAAACTGGGAGGATAATTAGTCTGATGAGAGAGAAATGTATCTTTTGAATAAAAAGATTCACAATGCCAGTTTCAACCTGACAAGACATACAATCCTACAAAAACATTGTCATTTGAATTCTCTCTCAATAGAAAGGTGCAGCTGCTTAAAGTACTGACTATGAAATTATGTATATGAGCACATCTTAAAGGGCGGAATAAAACTGTCTTTCAGTGGAGCAGAATAATTTGATAGTGACACTCCATGCTTGGAAACTGTAAGATGCAATTTTACACTGCTTTGAGTACAAGTACCTTTTGAGCTGTCATGCAGAAATGGTTTCTCTACTTGAAAATGGGGTTTTCCTTTTATCTTTCAGGAATGTGTGCCTGTCACTCTCCATTGCCATCAATACGTGGAACTGTGATTGTACTCGGGGCAGGAGACACTGCTTTTGACTGTGCAACATCTGCTTTACGCTGCGGAGCTCGTCGCGTATTCGTGGTCTTTAGGAAGGGATTCACTAATATCAGGGCTGTCCCAGAAGAGGTAAAATTGAATAACAGCATTTATGAGAAGGCATATTGGTTGTTATTTCTATGGAGCCTGAGAGTGTGCTATGGGTACTTAAAAGACGTGTACTAAAGGTTTTGTTCATGAAAGTGCTCTTAAGATATGTGAGTGTTTATTAAAAACCCGATGCTCATGTTTTTTACTCTGTATAAATAATTTCCCACAGTTGTATCCATTTCCTGTAAAGTCAGGGATGTATTTGTAAGCAGGGGCTAGAATTTCTTGTAAATTAGAAAATGCAGTAAAATTTTTAGTCTTGGAATCAAACAGCTCTTTGAGTATTGTAGGTGACTCTTCAGATCATGATTAGATCCTGGAATGATACCTTCTGGCTGCTGTTTAATAAATCTCAGTGATTCTGACATTGCCTCCTGAGCCTATAAAATCTTGTAAAAATTACTTACAGTGATTTTGTCTTTGAATTGCTGCCAATGACAGTGAAACAATGTCATTCATCAGAGATTTCAGCATTCAATTTGATTTTTAGTTTGACTTTGCACTTTGGTGTTTACCAGGTCATCTACACATTTTGAAACTGACTGCTTTCTCAATGTGTCTGTACTCCACGAGTTTTTATCAGTTTAGATTTTTTTTTACTTGGTGGTGTTTTTCCATTTTCATTTATTTGGTGTATTAGATTTTTACATACTTGAGGATATTAGGACATCTAATTAATCTTTGTTGTGAAATTTATGGTAGTTTGGTCATCTGTTTCAAGGAGGTGAGAACCTTAGATCTTACAGAAGAGGAACAGAGTTGAAAAGAAAGCAATAAAGGGTGTCTTAGTGCATAATTTACTTCTGTTGCACTTCAGTTAAGAGTTCTAGACACAATGAAATTACTGAAACCATTGCATGGGCTCATGTGCAATTCAGATTCTTACTAAATCGGTTGTCACTCTGAACCAAAATCTTTTATAGCAGCTTGGATACATTCCTAAAAGTTGTCATCCAATCATGCAATGGCCTTCAAAACAGTAAAAATAAAAGTAGTTTCATCTAGTAATGGCCATGCTAGAATCATGTCAGGTTGGATATTACGTTTTCAAAAAAAGTTGTTGTATAAACATAGACAATCAAATTCTGAAGACTTTGCTAAAACTAAGTGCTGATTAAATTAAGCAGTTTTACCATGGCAGAGATTCAGAAGATCTTGTCTGGATTGTCACTCAGAAAAACTGTTGTTTGCACATGGTAGTTAGTATTTAATAAAATCTTAAAATCACAGTAAACACAAATTGGAGCATGTCCAAAATAATACCAGGACTCCTCTTAAAAGACACAGACAGTTACATAAGTAACTCTTTTGCCCTCAAGGGAGTTCAGTATCTTCAAAGTAATGGAACAATAAGGAAACATTTGAAATATTTGCCTTGAAAATTTATCTAGTGCCAGTGCTTATTTAATAGCATCGGAGACTCTAAAGCTGACAGTAAGATGACTGCATACTGGAGGCAGCTGACTTTTACTACAGAACAGCGCATGGTTACATCTTGAGTCAAAAAATGTTTTCTGGTTAGTTTGTTTTTCATAAAAGCATAGCATAGTTAGTTATATATTTTATTGCTTTCACTATACAGATGGAACTTGCAAAAGAAGAGAAGTGTGAATTTCTGCCTTTCCTCTCCCCTCGGAAAGTTGTTCTTAAAGGTCGACAAATTGTTGCTATGGAATTTGTTCGAACAGAACAAGACAATGATGGCAACTGGAAAGATGATGAGGATCAGGTTGTCCGTCTGAAAGCTGATGTGGTGATCAGTGCCTTTGGCTCCATTTTAAGTGACAATAAAGGTAACACTGACTAATGCATTCTGCAAGTGTTCATTGTTATTTCAGCTGCAGACATTTCTTGTGCTTTGAGAGTTTGTGAAATGGATTTTTAGGAGGTAACACAGCTTGTGTCTGCTGGTCCTGTTCACAGGAATTTCTTTGTCCTTTCAGTAGATCTCTTGGAAAAAAAAATTGTGGGTCTGGTAACAAAGCAGTTTTCTGTATATCACTGTATAGAGCTGAAACTCAGAATAGAGGTACAGTTGCTCAGTATCTTTTCTTTCAATGCCAGTGGAATCTCAAAGAATACTCTTGGGAATTTCTTCTGGTCTCACTAATTAACTTTAGAGAAAGTCAATACATTACAACGTTAGGCCTAACTGATCTGATCTCTCTGAAACTTTTTTTTTAACCTATCAAATTAAGCAAGAATTAAGGCATTCTTTATTCTGATTCAGCTGGTCTGGGTATTCCTGATTGTGCATATACAAGAGAACTGTGACTTCTCTCATATACAGTATTTCTTAGTTGTACTTTACAAGCTTTAGTCTTAGAAATTAGAAATTCTGTTTTAAAGATAGGGAAATTGGCACATTAATGACATTTCAGAGTTTGAATGAATTTCTGCATTTAGCAGAGTGATGAAGAACATGGGAGCTGAGCAGAGCTCAGGCCATTCTCTTCTGACACTAGGTTAGACTTCGAGAGATCAGCCATATACAACAGATGTGCCCCAAAAGTTAAAAACTTTGACTCATTGGAAGATACATTGATAAAATGAATGGATCTTCAGCCTGCAGATGCTCATCTAGGTTAGCAGGTTCTGAAGGCCTTAGTGAACCATGTGCCTTACCTCTCTGGGGCACTGTCCTACCAGCCAAGTAACCCATGACATGTTGTCAGGGTCCTGTGGGTATAAATTTTCTGACAGAGGGCTTGGCAAGTATGTCAGATTACACATGACCAGAAAATTTGGTATTAGCATAATGTGATTTTGTGAATATTTTCAAACAAGGAAAATGGTAAATCTAAAATATTCTAAGCAGAGTCCAAATCTGAATGGTGTACTTGGTGCTTCCTGTTCACTAGTCCAATTGTATAGAATGATAAACCATCATGCAGCTGTGAGAAGAATCTGAACTCTCTCCTTCAGTAAAAGAAAGGGTTAACCTGATTCTTTGAGGAACATGTGAAGTGAATTCCAAGAGCAGACCTGTTTTGTGTATGTTACTGTTGCTTTGGGATAGTTTCTTGGAGCCTAGGCTGTTATCTAGACAGGAACTGCACTGGTGCTAATTACTTAGGGCTGCCTCCTGCCCTTCAGCTGCCTCTTACTCTAAGGGGCACAGGGCATGCACTCTGTGTCTCCAAGAGAACAGACTTCAATTCCACTTGGAGCGATATTGCTGTGTAAAGACTTTGGTATCTGTGTGGGTCATGTTTCAGGGCTCAGTCTAACCTCCAAGAAGCAGGGAGATGTGTTTTTTTAATAGGGATTCATTAACTACTCTGGTGGTGGAGTTGATTGACTGAGAATTTTGGAAAAGTTTGTTGGTGTTGTTTTTAAAACCTGTGTTTAGTTTTTTTGGAAGGTCTTCTAGAACCTCATGTGGTAAATCAATATTAGTCTATGCAGTCGGTAATTTTGTTGTGATTCATAGACTCTGTGATGTAGGAGTGTTTCTGTTTTCTCACGCGTTAAAAATTACTTTAGTTAAAAGGTTGAACTTACTGTGTTCCTTAGCCACAATACTGTGCCAGTCTTGTATTTCCTAGTATGCATTCACTGTCAAAATTACTTGTTGTGAGTTTCTTAAATTGTAACATAAAATGGGAGGGAAACAAAGTCATGCAGTGAGCTGATTATGAAAGAAGAGAGTCATTTACCTTGGGGTGAGCAAAATACCTCAAAAGACGGAGATGAAAATGCTAGAGGTACTCAGAACTAGAAAATGCCAGGAGCAAACTGATCTGATTTGGAAATTGATCTGACTTTTGAAGAAGGGAATGGACTAAGCAACATTGAGAGGGCCCTTCCAATCTCGGTTGTTCTGTGACTGGGTGACTCAAATGCTGGTTGAATAAATGTGTTAACTGCTGCTCATGTGAAGAGCTCTATCAATTGACCTAATTCATAAGGCACCTCAGGAAACTGCAAATGCAGTATTGGTATGGGCTAAGCTAGCAGGTTATGTCCTATTAATATTGTTAAATGCTGATTCTACTGATGCAAGAGTAAAGATGATACTATGAAAACCAGAGGGATAAAAATTAGTCCTAACCCCAGCTCATCAAAATGTTCAGGGCAGCCTTGATGTTCATGTTTGAAAGTTTTATAAGGAGCCATTAAGCATGTTGACTCAGACTGGTGTTCTGAGCATAAATGGCTCACAGCTTATAAAGTTTTTTCTAGTTTATTATGCTCAACATGATTCTTATTCTTGCATGGTGACTATTAAATTTGCAACTGAGTTTCCATGCGTTCACCGTAGGTATTTAGTCTTTCGTTTGTTAAAATAAAATGCTGGTTATAGTTTTAAGCAACAGTTCTAGTGGATATTTATCCTATCATGGGGGATCATATAAATGTATCATTAGTTTAAAAAAACGGACTCCTAAGTCCACTTTATGCTTCCGGACTTGCTAATAGACAAAACAGGAGAGTTTCGTTCTAGACTGTTTTAAGAAAATTAATACTTCACTGAATAAAGAACATCCCAACAAATTGTTTGGATCGAACTACTGTAGATGGAGTAAGAATAGTGTTTTGCTTTTTCTTAAAACAAAAAAAAATTTGCAAGCACAAATTGCTTTCTTTCTACTGCATAGCTAATCAAAACTTTCAAGCAGTCATAATTGACCACATAAACAAAAAACTGTGAGAGGAATTTTGTACTTTTCCTCATGCTCCTGCTTTTTACTTAGTTTGTTATTTTGGGGACTTGTAACATATTAGTGAATTACTGAAATACCTTCTGTCCCTGTTCCAAATGGCAACTACTCAACACACAGTGTTGAGTTCCCTAGCACTGTGCAAAGTCTCAACGTCCTACTTAACACCAATTCAATTGATTTTAAAGTCTGAACTTCAAAAAACCCTTTTCTTATGTATTTTGTTCTGATTAACAATGGAAACAATATTTCTGGACTGCAAGATTTTGCACTGGAACAAATGTCCTTGTTCTGATTTATTTTCATGAACTGCTGATGAGAACCATGGAGAAATTAGGGAAAATAGTATGCTTGTTCAAAATGCACTACAAAATGCAGTGCAGGAAAGGGATTAAGGCAAGATAGG
This sequence comes from Formicarius rufipectus, assembly GCA_013399695.1. Classification (NCBI taxonomy): domain Eukaryota; kingdom Metazoa; phylum Chordata; class Aves; order Passeriformes; family Formicariidae; genus Formicarius; species Formicarius rufipectus. The sequence continues at coordinate 686,603 of VXAU01001554.1, read as the reverse complement.
GAACTGACAACATAAGCTTAGTTCAATACTCTGTTTAGCAGGCAGCAGTAAAGAGGAAGCATTCCCATGTATCAGAACACTGAATGGTAGCATGATAATGTCTGTTTTATTTTCCTCAAGAGGCAAAAAAGAGAAATGCAAGCAAATTCCAAATACTGACTTTGTAAGGAAACCCAGAAATATTCAGCTATTTGTGAATCAAAATATATTTTATGAATAATTAGTTGTAGTTAAGTATTGCATCGTGACTTAAGGGCAAAATTCTATTTTGCAATTCTGGGAATCAGTCGCAACTTTCAGATATTTTGCTTTTACTTTTAGTACAACTGTCATGTTGCTTGGAAACTGCAGCGACAAACTCCAGAAGGCTTACTAGTCCCCTAGAATAATTCAATGTACAGCAAGGATAACTTTTCCGAAGTTGTTACAATTTTATTTTTTAACCCATTCATAATATTTATTTCTACAGTGTGAGAAGCATTTACTAGGGAAAAAGGAAAAAAGTTTGCAGAGTCCTGACTTCGTGACTAAAAAAGATTTTGGTTTTTTTTCCTTGAAAAAATATAGAACTTCAAATGGTTCAGAGACTCGTACTTCCAGAACCTGAAAGGAGTGTTGAGTTTCTTCCTACAGCCTGCTTGGACAACTAGGTAGCTTCAACCTCGAAGTACTGAAGGCTTGACTATATAATGAAGGAGTAGGGGGGAGAAAGAGAGGCTGTGAATACCGCAGGTGGGAATGCCCACGGGGGTAACTTGGCATCTCCCTGAAAGCGCAGCATCTGCCTCACACCAACACAATAGGCTTTTAGTCACCATACTTGTAAAAAAATTGTTATGTAAAACTGCAATTTATATAGATTCAAAAGATTGCTACTGAAATAGATAGGAGTTTTCCTGCTGAGTCATTTGGAATAGGATTTTTCTCCACAAGTAAGTTTACTGAATGACTTTGAGTAGAGCAGTTCCACACACTGAAATAATTACCTATTTCCAATATCCAGCAGTGGTTTCATGATGACTTCTAAAGCCCTGCTACCTTAGAGCACAAATCCTACTCTTTCATCTGATAGACATCAGTACACATCAGTAAACAGTCAGTACCATTTTGCGGCAGGACCCTCCCCCAGTGTAACTGGACCCAGCTTTATCCGGTCAAACCACTTTTTAATCCTGATGCAGTACACTGGTGGGGTAGGCAATGGGGGAAGCATGATTGTGCCTTCCTGTGTTTGCTGGGCATTTAGACTGGGCAGTATCAGCAGTTAATCAGTCTGTTGCTGTAGTTGTATATTTTAGATTAAAGAAGTTAGAATATATTTGTATTTTTCTGAAGTAACGCTACTATTCACTTTAAAGGAATGCTGTAAGATCGATATCAAAAATAACATTAATGAGCTACTAAAGCTAAAATTACAGGAACTTATGAAATTGGTTAAACATAAAAACCATTAAACTGTTTATTGAAGCTTCACAGATATACTGGAGCTAATGAGCATTTCTGCTATTTAAATAAGCCCAAATTGAACACACATTACATGGATGCATAATTAGTCATGGCAGTCAAACACACACAGACTCACTTTTAAAGCTTTATTCGAGGAATCTTTTCCATTTGATTTGGTTTGTTAATTAAAATATTTTTTCTGTATTCTCTTATATTTTAATATTGTTTTTGCAAATGCGATAATTTGCTGCTGCGTTTCCACTTGTGTTTGTTTGCTCTGTGAATATAACAAACTTGGAATATATATTCAGCACTATCCTTTTGTCTGGTGTTATTTGTGTTAGCATCACTTGATAGCACTGGAGTAATTAAATTGTATGGTGTCTTTCATCCAGAAGGATCTTTTTTAATGATACATAATATCTTACCAAGCTATGGAGGAGAGGGAACACAAGGAAGATGTTGTAGTTTTAATTTTCAAGAGAAAAGCTATGTTAATTTTTAACTTCGAAGGCAAAGTGAAAGTGTGTGTGCAGAGTTTTAAGACACTCTTTACCCCCCCGTCCCAAATTATACACCAACAAAACCGTTAGGTATTTAGTCTGTTACTGTTCAGTGTCAGTCACCAACTCAGAGAACTGGTAGTTCAAGCTCAGGTTTGGCTCTTAGACTCTCTCTCACCCCTTGCAGGGGCAGAGAAGGGGCTTCCCTCTGTGAAGACTACTTCTCCCCTTCTTTCTGCAGGTGGACTACGAGGTGGGCACTTCAGGCTCACAGTTGCACTAAGTACCAGATCCAAATTGTGAGGATATTAGGAACTCTTTTATAAAATGCTTTTAAACCATGCCCTTATTTTTACATAACCCAAATCTTGGAGATTATAAAAATGACAGAAAGAAATAGCGGCTGGATACCACGTCAACCTGGCCACCAGGGAAATGTTCTTTCCCAGTTTTAAAAATACTGATCAGGCAGACAAATCCCCAGGCTCTGGAGAAATGTTTCAGGTGAAGATATGTTGGGCATTCTTTGCAGTCAAAAAACTTTTGATATAATTATGTCCAGACAACCATTTTAGCACAAAGCAATTCAAAGATAGATTTGAGAAATGTAACAGATCCAGGATAACAGAGGTAATACCCTATTTTTCCACAAGATGAAATAGGTAGTTAGAACTTCCAGTTTTGTGTTGTTTCTTCTGAAAAACTACCTCTTCAACAGCATGTTATCCTCTAACACCTTTTTTGTGGTTCAGTCCTGTCTCAGAGAAACAGAAGTTGTTTATCAAATCCCCAGTACCAAATCCTGCAGTACCAAGTTTTCCTCTGTTTTTTTCCTAACATGTCTTTACAAGCCTGTTTGTGTTTAACTTGTGAGAACTGTCTAGACCACAAGCTGAGATGGTACCACTGCATGCAATATGTTATCCTATATATGAAAAATATAAGATGATCAAAAGCTGTCTTGAAGTACAGACAGTCTGAGACACAAAGTGAAAGTTAATGTATTAATTTGTAAATATTACTGAGGCATTTTTAATAAAACTGCTATCAGCCATTATCAACTCTTAAGAAAAAAAAAAAAAGGCAAGCCCAAACATAAACAAACCAAACCCCTCATTTTCCAGACTGAAAAATGTTTCAGTCTGAAGGTTGTGTTTCATTTAAACTTTCAGTAATTTAAACATTTTTACAAAAAGCAATTTCTCAAGTTTTTTGTGGGAGAGATTGTGCTAGCAATAGGTCTTGCAGATAGATTAATTAAATACTTCTAGTAGGAAACTGGAGCTTAAAACTGTCTTCTATGACTGTGGTTTCTGAACAAGTTGCAAAAATTTACTTTGGACGTAAGTCTTGCTGATATATATTTGTAAATGCCAAGGGTGAAGAGGAGGTTGTAGGTGGGACAAAAAGGTGACAGTGTGTGCCTTGCTTCCTGTGTAATTATTTTGCCCCTGATTATACACAACCACCACTTTGGAATACACTTCTAATATTTGATTTGATAGTGAAGAGATATGTAGAGACTTGAAAGAAAATCCCATCACTATGATATGCAAGAAAAATGTGTTTGAAGCATGCTGTATACTGAAGTGAGAGAGGGGACAATACTAAGACTCTGCCCTTTGCATTGAAGAAATATTTTTATCTTAAATTGGCAGGTTTCTCTTTTACATATATGACAGTGCAACTGCATCCACTTAATTGACCTTGGCAATATGTATCTGCCAGTGGTATGTCCCTGAGGGACATTGCAATTTTAAGCTGCATTTTATTGCAGAATCTTCAGTGCCTGTGGACAAAACTGTATAACCCCCCCTCTTTTGATACATGCCATCAACATTTGCTAAAAATATTTATTGAAAGCATGGTTCTCTTAATGAAGCTACTCTTAAGTGCTTTGTGATTATAATAATTTAAAAATGTTAATATAGAACAAGAATACTTCTTCTGCGCATTTATGTGTATTTAATGACATTTATATAATGCCATGCAGGTTAAAATTCTTTTTGTTGTTTTCACATCTGCATTATTTTGAAGCACGATAATATTTCATGTTCAGAATGTCTCTATGTGCTGTTTACTAGCAGCATGAAAAATACTAAGATCTCCTAATGCATGCTCTGAAGAAAATCAGAAATTGCAGGGAAAAAGTTACAAAATATATTTTCTTCAGGTAAACATTTAATTTTGATTGTGTTTTATGGTTTTGTTCTTAATATAGATAAGAAGTTTTGAAGTGAGCCTTTCTTCCAGGATGTTCAGAGTTTAAATATTAACTCAGGATGGTTTTGACTTTATTGAAAGATATGTTTTTTGCAGTCATATTTTCTAATTGTTTTCAGTGTATATTTGACAGATTTTAGCAACAGGTTTTTCCTTTCTTCTATTAACATATTTTCGTTCACTTTAATTGCAGTCAGAGAAGCCATGGCACCTATCAAGTTTAACCGATGGGGTCTTCCTGAAGTAGATCCAGAAACTATGCAAACAAGTGAGCCCTGGGTTTTTGCAGGAGGTGACATTGGTGGTCTTGCTAACACTACAGTAGAATCAGTAAATGATGGAAAACAAGCTTCCTGGTACATGCACAGATACATACAGGTGATTTTTTCAGAAGTATTTTTCTCTTTCCCATTTCTACCAGCTTCTAGATACTTTTAAAAACAATTTCATTGTGGTTTTGATTAAATATACATTTTTTGTGAAACTAATGACCCAGATTACCTGGTGATCAGAACATTATAGGTTCATTCAACTTGGATCATATACTTGAATTTGGAGAGATGAACTCGGCTTTCTTACATTATCTTAACATTATCTTACATTATCTTAGCCAAACAATATTTTCTTGGCCCCAGCTCTGAATTCCACTCAAGGGTAGCAAGCCTTCCTGCACAATAGACTCTGCAAGTAGAAGTCCTAATTGGGTAACTGGGGAAAAGAAAGAAATGAGCCCATAAGTATAAAGAAGTAGGATTTTCTGATAGAGCATAAAGTAAAAACTAAGTACTGCCAATGCTATTACCTGGGGAAGACTTTTTTAGTTTACTCGTAGATTACGAAACACTCAGGTTATCTACATGGGAACCAAAGTTTGTTCTGATGAGACCGATAAAATGGATACAAAAGCTTGACAAAACTAAGCACTGAATGCGCAGAGGAAAATAATGCAAAGGAGAATTTACCTGAGAAAGACAAGTTTTAGAGGTATAGAATTTAAAAATCTGGTAACTGCATGTTTCTGTTTGGTTCCCCTTGCATGTTGCTGACTGAGCACCTCTACCCTAATATTTCTAGTTAAAGAAAGAGCACAAAGTCTAGAGCAGCTGCAGAGGAACCTTCTGAGACAGAGGCACAGCCTGTATGTAGTGAACCAGTTGACAAAAAGTGTGTCCATAGTGCAGGGAACTTTTTAGAAACATGGTACGTGATTCATTCTCCCACATAAAGAGATTTGAACAACTGAAGTTGGGACTGTAACAGCTCAATGTCTTTCTCCCCCATCCATCTGCTCAAAGCCTCTCTGATTCCGTGTTTGTGCAATTTCATGCTGTTGGGGTCTGATTTCACTTCCTAAAAATACTTCAACTGAAAGCTTGTTGTTAGTATCTGTGCATATTTTTTCTCACTTGTTCTAAAGCACTGTTTGTGTCCTGCCTTCTTAGACCCTATGAAAATGCTGAGTGTGAAACATCTTTAATCCCTGACCTGATTGCTTAATTTCTCAGTGCACAATGAATTTGGGTAACCATGATAACGGGAGAGAGGATATCTCCTTTTTGTCTCCTTATTCAACCTCTAGAAATACAGGCATCAGTTAAATTCCTCTGTTATCATTTTACTTCTTCCTCAAAACTTGGTTTTTTTCTTGCCCTCTGGAATATATTTAATACTTTGGAAAAAATCTGAATAGTCATGGCTTGAGAATTAGAATTTTAAATCAAGCACACTTGTGATGTTAGAGCATTTCCGTTACCCTTTGCAGGTTTCAAGGCAGCTTATTCAACCTTACAGTCTCACCAGGAAGCTAATGGGAAAGCCTTACAGCAATCTTCATAGGAAAGTTTCCAAATGTCAGGTGTCACCTTTCCAGCTGTTAGATGAATGGGTTGCCTAAGGGCATTTATTTGGATGTGCAGCCCTTGTAAAATCTGGTTGCTGTGGCACAGAGTGCTGCAATTTGGCAATTTACTTCACCAGTATTTGGACCTGGTAGAAATTTTAGTGACTTATCCTTAGAAAAGGATAAGAGAAGGCTTGTATTACCCTGATGTTTATAGGGGTAGGTGTGTGTGCCTTCATGTATGTGTGTGTGCATGTGTTCAGTTCACAGCACTGTGTTCTGGAAACTTTTTAACGCAGATTAAAAAATACCTTTATACACCACCTTATTTTCTCTCAACCATGAGATTCTAAGGCAGGCAACTGTCCTGTGATCTCAGTGTCTGAATCAAGTACACATTAAATTTTAAATAAATGCATTGATAGCATCTGTTTCTCAGTTACAGGAATAGGTAGCCATTTCCAAAATCGCCAGCTATCTCAGCACCAGAATCTATAAATAATGCAGTCAGTCTTCATCAAAATAAAGCTATTCCATAGGGTTTCTCAGTCAATCCAAGACCATGTCAAAGACTGAAACCCAAACCCACTATCCTGACTACTTGCAGAATGCACTGTTTGAACAGCACACTGCTTGTATCCCAACCTACTCCAGGCAAAAGGCTAAGTGAACAGATGGGCCTGATATGTGCCCTGAAACTCCAGTCGTTGCAAGCTCTGGCACATGGTCAAGTGAAGCGTGAGATCCAGACTCAGGGACTCTCTAGCAGGAATGCCTTATGTTCAAAACTGGGAGTTATTTACAGAAGCTTCTTGGCTGTTCTTAATGCTGGAAACTTTCCATCATTAGTTGCCTAAATATCTCCTGCCTCTTAACATATTCCTCCCACTATATGAGGCATAGGTTCAACTCAGAAATAGTTGCCTGCAGCTGTGTCAGGTTAGTTTCTATAAACATGACCGGTCAAAGCCTAACTAAGGATATTTGTAGTAGAACCTGTTAGAAAATGTAATCCGTCTTTTTAGAACCATTCCTTGCAAGTCATTAGAGATCCAAACAGAGTCAACCCAATTCATGCAACTGTCTACTACTCACAACATTTTTGTATGATTCAACCTTCTTTTGTTATTCCATGAATGATGTAAAATATTCAATAAAATAATCTTAGTGATTTATTTAGTTTGAGGATTGCAATGGCCTTCACTTTTGTCCAACAGTGACTTTATGATCTTGTGCAGAAGCAATATAGGCTGCTGTTCTCTTCTATGCCTCAGTTACCTTTCATTTATTTTTGATCAGTGAATAGGATATAATAGTATAATAGTTATATTCAGGGTAATTCACAATTATTGTAGGACTAATTTTCTGTGCCTGCCTTGAGGGCAAAGACAGCTCCTAATATTTTCTTCCCAGATGACTGTGCCAGCCTTAATGCTGTATTCATATACTTACCTGTGGACTGTTTTCCCATATGTGGCAATCAAACTTCCATCTTCTCAACTAAAACCCCTATTTTCTGCTCTGGTTCACCATAAGTTTTCTTTTATTTAAACCAGTTTTTTCTTTACTGTAATCTCCCCAATGTGGACGTTATTTTTATACTCTTCCTAGACTGAAACATATGCGAAACGTTTAAGAAATAGATAGATGTCTGGATCTGAATTGATATAAATTGCTCTTCACTAGGACACTATTCAATATGAATTTTGAGCACATCACTATGTTATTTGAAAACATTATTGTATATTTGCTATTTTTTTCTTTATCTTTGCTGTCAGAAAACATACGGACTTTGTATCTGAAGAATACGGTTATTGGTTCTTTATGAAAGTTGACCAGTCTCATATATTCCTTGAGCATGCATGAATGTATGTTATTTCATAAACAATACCAGAGTTGGGTGGTTCCCAGGAAGTTTGTATTTGAAGCTGTTAGTTATGTTTCTTTTCAATATAACCACAGGAAAAAGAATGAATGTTCCTTTGTTTAGCTGGAACAGCGTAGGAGTCACTAGCATGCAGACAAGCCAAAAAGAAGCATATGCAAAATAGTGGGACTAAAGGCAAGAGCAGGAAACCTGGTATTTTAGTTGCTTGCCTCTGAGTAAGCAATATGACTGATACGGAAACAGAAAATCAGGAAGAAGCTTAGAAAATCTCTGTCAAACTAGACAGAGCCCAGAGCAGCCTGCTCTGATTGACCCTGCTTTGAGCCAAGGGTATTGGACTAGATGATCCTCAAGCATCCCTTCCAAGCACAACCATTCAGAGACTGTCTGAAATAACAAACATATTTGCCACAAAGTTAAAATGGATAATTGGAGAGAGGCTAGAAGAAGCAAGGGAGAAAAGACTTGTTTTAAAATGAGACTTAAAAACAGAGAAAGCAGGAGTGAGATGAAAGTATTCAGAAAAACTCTTCCAGGCAGTGGGATTTGTGGAGAAGGCTCTCTGTGAAAAATAACAGTAATACAATGACTGCTTTCACAGTCTATCTTTGTTAAAGGCCAGGAAATGGAGTTAGACCATATCACTCTGGTTAGGAATTTTCTCCATCTAAAGAAAATTAGTGTCAAAAATTGTGTCAGGTCTAAAGCTGAGTTCCTGTCTCCAAGCCCTGAACTGCAGACCGTGTGCTTTTGCCTCTAGGCGAATCCTGGATAAGGTAAGGTCGGGCCAGTGTCTGCAACATCCTGGGAATTTTTCATCACCCTGTTCCAGTATAAAAAAATTGCCATGATTGAAACAAGTACCTTCAATATTGTTAGCTCAGCTGGTTGGCATCAAATTAGAGGAAGAATGAACCATACTTTTTGTCCTCTATTTCTAAAAATCAAGGGAAGAATTATTATAAATAAACCCTTGCCTGTGGGCTTTCTTTTCCTATTTGTTTGTGCACTGTCAGAGAAATTCTTCATTATAAAGATGATTTTGCTTTCAGGAAGTAAAGTTATTTTAGTTTGCCAAAAGTTTTGCTTTGTAGAAAACAATGCATCAAGGGTTAGTAAATTTATTTCTTTTATAAGCATTGTGCTGACTGGAAAAAACAGCAAAAAATAGAGCAAAAAATGAAGTGATAACAAGGAGGGAGATAAATCTGCAAAGATGTATTGCCACTGGCTGCTGAACCTTCAGCTGCATCCTGCCGCTTTGTTTTTTTAAATACTTGGCTTATTCCATTGAAATGTCTTACAATCCTTCCCCTTCCGCCTCCACGTGGGTCACTTTATCGAACCATTAGGCACATTTTGTGGGACCTGAGTGCACCTGGGTGGAATTGTTTGTGGTTTTGCTCTTTTGAAGGAAAGTGAGTCAAGAAAAATGGGCCTCTACGTTTAGTTTGGGAAGTGGCTTATGACTAGTTTGAAAGATGGAATGCAGGAGGCAAGGCGTGTTTTCTCATAGGTGTTTACAACTACATAGATCAAATGTCCTTCACTGCTCTGGTGGATTTTTTTTTTTTTTTTGTCTTTTATAGGGTTTATGTTCTATTTTACCACAGGAAACCCATTAAGAATCACTTTAAAGCGACACTGATTTTAAGTGAGAGCAACTTCTAGAAATTTAATTTTCCTGCTTGGGAAAAGGAACACACAATGGAACTTAAGCTGCATATTCAGCATTGTCTCCCTTTTTGTCTATAACAATCAATGTTTACAGTTGTACAAGCTGTGAATAGTTTATAACCATTCCACAGGCTGAAATGTGTTCACAGAGAACATTTGAACAATTCTGGATAGCAAATGATTTAAAACTGGAAAATTAGGTTTATTGCTCACATGTGTGCATAGAGTGGAGCTTACCCAACACTTAAGTCTTTCTTTGCTGTCATTCTCACAGAATCAAAATCAAGGAGATTCTTCTAAGAGTTTTTATATATCAGTGTTGTATAGTATTTAGTACTATACTAAATATAGTACTAAACTATATTGTTTAGTATATCAGTGTTGATTTCAGCAGATTTCCTCATACACTGAACTATGTAGGAGACAAAAAGTGTGCTAGCGTTTTAAAAATTCTTTCATTTCATCTGTGTGATCCAGGGAGTTCTGTTTTGACATTGTGAATATTTGCAGTTGGAATATTAGTTAAGAAAAACTAA